>VNJO01000635.1:0-15057 GCA_008042535.1 Drosophila tani
TCGCCGAACTCCAGGCACCGGCCGTATACGCAATATCGCTTGCCCACCTGCGAGCAGCGCGTGCCCAGCGGAAACTGTCCATTGCGGCCATTAACCAGGTAGTAGCGATACTTGATGTACTCGTCCTGGCAGCCCACACGGCAGCTGCGATCCGGCTCATCGATGCTGGGCAAGATCTGGGCGCCGTGCCCCGACAAGCCCCTCACCTTGTGTCGGTAGCGAGCGCAGGTCTGCTCTGCGAACTCCGTCGCCGTCTGCAGGGGCTCGCAGGGCTGGACGCGATATGAACACAGCCGGATGGTCTCCACACCCGTCAGCCGGGAGGTGACTCCCTGAACGCCCTTTGAATCGATTATGCAGTTGGAGTGGCAGCCCGGGTGCACCATCCAATCGGATTCTGGCGAGGAGCTGCGATCGATGGAGATCAGCGAGGCGGAGGCAGGCGGCGGCGGTCGGGAGATCTCTGGGGGATAGGGCTTCGGGTAGGGCCTCCGCTTGTAAGGAGCTGGGGGAGCACTGATGTGGTTGCCACGGGGAACGCCCTTAGCCACCTCTGCGGGATTAAGGGAAAAAATAAATTAAGTAATATAAAGAAACCCCTTTCCCATCTTCTTACCATTCTCATGGGGACTCCTTGGCGTGATGCCCTGCTGCCGCTCCGCATACCGCTTATTGGTAATCTCCTGCCTGCTCTCCTGATCCGAGGAATCCCTCACAGGACGCCCGGACTTCCTCTCGCAAAAGTCACTGTCCATCTTGAAGAAATTCGAGGTGGAGTTATCGCAGGAGAAGCGCTCGCATCTCCCTGCTATGCAGTACGTAATATCCTCCGGCTTGTGTTGCTTGGACCGACAGGAAGTGCCATCGGGAAAGATCCAGCGACGCGACTTGGTGCCATTGCTCCTGGTGCGGCAGAAGATCTTGCACGACTCCTCTAGCGTGGTGCTAAGCTGCTGACCCTCGCCGGTGAGCTCGGGATCGGACTTCCTCGCCTGCAGGCACACCTTGGTGGCAAAGTCGCCGATTGTCTGCAGCGGCACCTTGTGGCACTGGGCCGAGGGACAGGTCACGAACCGCAGATCCCGGCCCATGCAGCGTGAAGGGAAATTCAAGCAGCTCCGGTTGTAGGTTCGGAGACCAGTGCTGCCCTCCAGGAGCCGATGCGACAGGCCGTACAAGCAGCCTGATTCACAGGCACTGGGCTCGCTCCATTCGCCCCAGTTTGAGGGCGATCCGGGCAGCTCGTTTCCCACTGGGTTGTACTCGTGCAGCAGCGAAGGTATCCTGTTTGGGTCATGCCGGATGATCTTCTCGTGCGTGGGCTCGGCTACGTTTGTGTCGTGAGTCCAGGTCTTTCGGGAGCGAGCCTCGCAGGTGCCACCGCGACACCACTGCAAAATAAACCCTTGCTGATGAGGAGACCTTGCCATATTTCAAGCACTTTTCCTTACCATATTATCCCCACACTCGGTGCCCTCTAGCGCTGGATGCGAGGTCCAGGGCAGTCCATCTTGCCGGCAGTGCAGATCCCTGCAGATCTCCATCTTGCTTTGGCTGCTGGCCTGCTTGAAGTCCTTGCCAAAACGCAGCATGCACTGCTGGTTGGCATTGAAGCGTTCACCTGGCAGAATGCCACCCGCCGAGTGATCCAAATTGGCCACAAACTGACCGCGATCGAAGAGGCACTCGGCCTGGGGGTCCCTATAAAATATAAATAATTAAATATAAGTTAATCTTAAATTAATTAAATAATAAACTTATTTGAAACCCTTTTTGTAACTTGTTTCTTTTACTTATGAACCCTTTCTCCCCTTATACTCACTGTAGAAAATCCTCCAGATAGGTCCTTGAGCACTTGGACCAGGTGACCTTGCCACTGCCCAATTTGGGCGACATAATGTGCATGGTGGGATCGCAGCTGATCTCCTTGGCATCGTGCCTCATGCCCAAGCTGTAAATAAAGCCATAATTATAATAAATTCTCCTTAAATTTAGCTTCTCCTTACTTGTGTCCAATTTCGTGGGCCACCACAAACACACTCTCAAAGTGCTTAGCCTCGTTGATCGTACAGGAGTATATGGAGGTGCACATCCCGTTCACAGTGGCCATGCCCACCACCTGGCTATTAGCCTTGCCATTCTCAAAGGTCACCAGATCCATGCCCGTGAGAACCAAAGCGTGATCGTAATGCAGGGGATCCGAATCGGAGTAGGGATTCATTTTCTCCTGCCACTTGCAGAAGGTGTTCAGGTACTTGTCCACATCCCTGGACCGAGTCAGGCCTGGGGGATCCCTCGGCTTCCAGATCTCCAGGCGCTTCAGCACAAAGTTGATGCGACGACCCAAGGTGGGATGGTGATACAGGAGCTGCACGCCATTGATCATGGCCAGGACAAAGCTGATGACCTTGCCATCCGTGTCGGTGGGGAAATTGCGCTGCATGTGAGCATAGAGATCGCTGTCCACGAAGATGGCCGTTTCGATGAAGAGCTCATCTGGGATATCCGACCAGCGGGAGCGCGGGGGATTGCCTATATAGCGACGGGTTCTCCTATGGTGCCTCTGCTGCTGTGTCTGGTGATGATGATTCTGATGATGAGTATGATGATGGTGTCTTGGCTGAAAGCGCAATCTCAGCGGGGACTGTGCCTGGGTTTGGGCCCGCAATCGTCGCCTCGGTTCGTTGAACTCCTCGGCATCGGGCTCAAACTGCAGCTGACTGTCTAACGGTGGCGGCTTTCCGTCACTAAACCGCCTTGACGACACCCCACCGGAGCCGCTTCTGTCCACCCGCGCCTCATAGAGCACATGTGTCCCGCTGCCAAAGCGCGAGGGGAGCGGCTGGATCACAAAGTCGCTGGCGTTCTGCTGGAACACGCCACGCTGCATAGGAGTCAAGGCGTGAAAGATGTTATTAATCGCTTGGAATCAAGAGGAGATGAAAGACCTGCCACCCACCACACTGCCCGGCTCGCAGAGATCGAGAGCAGCCGCTGGACTCCGGTAGAAGCATTGCTCCAGGCGCTTCAGCAGCTGCGGCGAATGATCCACGAACTGTGTCCCATTTTCGGTGCGACGGATGAAGATGAAGGCGTCGTCGATCAGCTGCGGCGACTGGTGCAGCTGCAACCTGGCCTCCACTGCCTCGGAGTCATCATCATCTGCGTCTGTCGAATGCATTTGAATTAATTAAACATTTTCGCATAATAATGGCCGCAACTGGAGCAGCACGAACTGCTGCTGCTTCTGGCAGATGTGGATTTCGCGCTCTCTGGATTTCGATTTAAATTTTCGATTCGGTTTCAGATTCGGTATTGGCACTTGGGCTATTTCATTCATCCACTCACCTTGTTCTGCTGGCAGGCTGCGGCGCTGACGTCGTCTCTCCGGTGGGTTCTCCTTCAGCGGGTTCTCCTCCTGCTGCGCCAAGTGCACGAGCTTAAAGTCGAGCGCTGCGAGGTAAACAAACAACATAAATGCCTGCCATGAATCAATGCCAACAACTGCGCAGATTTCCACGCCCGCCTCCCTGGGAAAAGCCCCCACCTGGAGCTTAGCCCCTCCTCTTCCCCCTTGGATCCCCCAAAGACACCTCCAAGTTAACAGTTCAAGTTTAGCATTCATTGATTGCAGTTGTTGATGTTTTTGGGGCTGCCAGCCTAATGACACGTTGCAGTTCGCTTATGGGTCATGGCTAAGAGACTTTAACCCGTACTGAGAGAAATTAAACTAGCGAAGAAATTTGTGATTAAAGTATTAATTTTAACAAGAAACTTACGAGGTATTTTCCAATAAATATCCTTTAAAATAAAATATAACATATCTTAAGCTATAGCCTCTTTTAAGCTTGTTTTAATTATTTTTATAACCTTTTGCAATTAATTTATCATATGTTGAGTAACGAATTTAAAAAAGGCAATGGATAGGAATTTCATTATTTTAATAACACATAAATAGATGTTAATCTATAAGTTCGGGAATCAATAAACTTGCTAGATAGTATCATCATTCCGAGACTTTAACTTTTGTAACCATAATTCATTTATGGTTATATTTATTTATAAAATTTCAAAAAAATAAAATATAATTTCTACTAAGTTTTTAGAATCACAATACCACAAAAATATACAAATATGAAGAAAGGAAAATATAAAACCATATTAAAACATATATTAATCAATGTTATAGAAATCCAAAAATATAAGGGATATACATAGAAAATGCCTAATCGTCTAATTACAAAGATATAAGCATGTTAATAAGTTATAAACCCCTATAAATAAATATATAAATATTTTATCTATAAATAAATAATTTTATTTTTCATGAAATGTAAATATATTACTCTCCTTAAAGAAAAAATAACAAACTTAAGTAACCTACACTACATATACGAGTACCTAACATTTTCCCTGTGCAATGCCTGCCCTCCAATATCTAGTTTTATGGGTCAGAGTTAAGAATCTTTACAAGCCAGTGCCCGGCGGGCCAACACTTACCCTCTTCCGCAGATCGTGAGCCAAAGATCAGGGCCCTCTCGTGCTCCCTCAGCTGGCCCAGTAGAGCATTCTCGTCCAGCTGCAGCGTTGGGGATAATGGGGAATATATATGAAAAGAGAAAGAGCAGAGATGGAGGCTTAATATGCATAGCGGAAAGTGTAACATGGCCAACAAAGCGTTAAACAGACCAAAACAGATGCGAGCACCCACAGAGAAGGGTTTTTTAAGAAAAAAAATAAAAATACTTTCACTCAGACACAATGGAAAATTTGTACCTCAAAAGAAAACCCCAATTAGACAACGCCAAACAGCTGCTGGGGTCATCAGTGGAAAGGTTGATGCAACACTACAAATGGGTTTTTTTATATATATATCCCATACCGAACCATATATCTTTTCCAATTCTGTGGTGCGTGTGCGCCTATTTGGGCGATTATTTAATTTAATTTGTTGTAACAGTTTTCATTCGGTTTTATTTGGCTTTTTACTTATTTTTTAGTGGAAAAGCGCGTTTGCGTCCGGCGAAGCGTGAAGAGCGTTTCGGCTTTTCGGATCGAAACTCCGCCTCTCGCGAGGAGAAGGTGTTACAAATTGCCGTTGTGGCGAATGTTTATTACCAACATTGTAAGTTTTTGTGTAAAAAAGGGGCGTGTCCGGTCGTTTAACGCTTAGGAATTGCGGCTGCAAATTCTAAAGAGTGATTTTTGGGGTTAATTTGAGCTTAGTTCTATGAGCTAAAAGGGTTTTATAAAGTAGATTTATAGGTGGAATATTTAGTAGAGATTTTAATTTTCGTTAAAGGTCTTGACCTCAGACATTAAACCTTATTACTTGAACCTTTTAATGCTGAACTTGAATTGAGGTTTTATATTAATTAAGTTCATGCGTATGCCAATTAATTTTGTAAACTGTAAACTATAAAAATACTTCATATTTCTTAGGGTTTTAATTCCAGTAATTAGATTTTTTTCTTGACACCTGTAACTACATATCTTGTTATTCATGACTGAATAATAACAATAATAGACCTTTATTGATATCAAAGGTTAACAAACTAAAGCTTTATATAAACATCAAGACTTTCCCAGTGTTCTTTTATTTATTTTTAAATATTTACTTTAGTTGAGTGCTAAAAAAACAAAACAAATATGTTTTTAGCAGCCTCAAAACAATTCCAAAAGATTACAGCAACGATCCCTTTGCAAAATTCAACACCATTTCCCGATCTCCGGTCTTACAAAACTTTGTCGCTGAACTTTATCGAATGGCAAACAATGCTCAATGAAATGGAGACTAATTGGCTGCAAGGGCAACAGCATAATAGGACCAAATCAACATGAAAAGCCCCGGAAAAGCCACGGCAGGCAGCGAGCAAACAGCAACAATAACCTGTGACAAAGCACTGGCGAGAAAGGGGGAGGAAAAGCGTCGAGGAAAATGCAGGTATATGCTCACTGTAATCGCAACGCCGAGCGCTGATTATGTGATGAAATTTTGCGTGACCCGTGGGCGCACAATGAGCGCAAAAAAAATAAAATAAATAAGAGAAGAGCGCGAACAAGAAAAATAAAAGGGGAAAATAGCGAAAACTAGAAACAAACACGTGGAAATTATATCACAGAAAATTGTCTTCAGGCCAATTTATGCAGACGTCTGAAAGGAGCACCTATAAGTGGGGGGAAACATCACATAATCAACAGCGTAACCGAGCGAACGATTCTAAAGGGTCAATACTCTTGGCTAAAAAGCCGGAGGAGGCCGCCGCCTGGCTGCCACTCTACTTTTCTATTTTATTTCCCAGCTGAGAATCCGATGGGATTTCGAGGCAGCTGCACTCGCCAGCTGCTAAACAGATTGGTTGCAATTCCCCGTAATCATGTGATGCATTCCTCCAAATTCCTCCTCAAAGAGACGCGGCGACGCCCGCCGAGGCTCGAATTAAAAGCACAAAAAATATATATTGGAGTACTACAGGAGGCCGGGGTAATTTAGAGGAGCGACATGTGTCACTTGACAAGTTGTCGCCTGGCTTATGTTTATTAGGTTGCCGGCTCTCAAATTACGAAAACGTTTTCCAAGCCAAGCCGCCCAATTCGGCAGAGGTCATTCAACGCCTCTGTTCTACACACAGAACCCCCGATTTTGCCCCGGAACTCCCAGCGATTTTTTCCATCTTTTTTTTGCTTAGCTTGGCAAAACTCAAGTTGAGTCAGAGACAATGTATTTTCATTATTTTTTTTTTCGTGTCCATGTTCTGTCTACATGGCGATTTTTTAGCTTCTTTATTGTCACCTGAAGCATGTGTGGATGGATGATGATCACCTGTTTTCGCTATATGGGTTAATCGTATGACTTTCAAGAACGTCTACACTCTGACAATATTGTTTTTTGGATTGATTTATAGTGACAAGAGCTTCCTTAAACGTTTTACTGGGAAAATGAAGGGGAAAATATACTAAGTAAACGGGAAATAAATAAACAGACTTGCTATGCACTATGATTACTAATTATATTGTTTTTAATATGAGAAATGTCAAATAAAAACTTTAATTTTCTTGTAAATGTTCAAAGTTAATCAAGTTACCCGTCAGATTAGTTTATGCTTAAAAAAACCAAGGTTTCCAGAGGGATTAAAAAAGAAATTGTTAATTTTTTCAAAGCTTTTTCCTTCATTTAATGCCATACTGCATCTTATATTTCAGTGTAAGCACACAAAGAGATATATCACATATCGCGCGACAATGAGGCCAAGAACAACTATTGATTGATAGTGGAAGTCACCTGCATAGCATTAAGTGTTTTAAAAAGATCTTATTTTCAAGGATATCTCCTATTTAAGAAAAATGCAGACAGAACAGGAGAAAAACTACAAGCCCTTTGAATAAACCTGTTCATAAATTTAATAGTTATTACATGTTTCCCTGAAAGACTGAAAGATTTTAGAGAAATAAATATAAGTAAAAGGAATCATTACAAAATATGTAAGAAAAATTCTTTATTTTCAATTAAAGTATACTTATATTTAAGGACGATTCTTCCCAATTAAGTTACAAAGAAAGAAACATAATTTCTTATATAGTTTGTTTCTTCAGAACATATTTGTAAATAAAAGTTCAACTTTTTGATTATTAGTTTTTGATAATTATAAATAATTGAAAGTAATAAACTTCTAGTTACCCAGAAAATCAAAACCAAAACAGCGTTTGCCAATTAAAATTACAAAGACTTAGCGGCCATGTTTGGAACATGTTTTGATTGATATCGGGACTCACCTCAATGCCATTGTAATGTAAGCTCCTCTTGCGTCGCAGCTCGATGTTGATGGATTTTTTCTGAGTGGCGGAGTTGGAGGCGGAGGCGGTCGCATCGATTAGCAGCCACAAGGTGGTCAAAACAATTAAAGCCAGACGACGATGCCGATTAGACCCAATTGCTGAGGAGGCACTCATAACGATGCGTTGACGATGACAACAGAAGCGCGGGCCGTGATTTTTCTGTGATTTTTTCTGGCTGTCCCTATTGTTGTAATGCCTCGAAACTAATCGCTCTTTGTTGCTGCAAGTGTTGCATAAATTGCAAATACTTTTATTCCTCGGGGTTCGCTATACCGAATATTCGGTATTTTGCGTCATAATTTGTGGCTCCTTCTGTGTGCAGTTACATTTTGCGAGCGGCGAAAATGCGAGGGAGCCCCGATTTCTCGAGATACGAGTATATATGTTATAGAGAGTGAGAAAAGTGAACGCGCGTGTTGCGGCTCCAGTTAAATTAACTGTTTATGCACTAATTAATTGCCCAGGCATTGCATTACGAGTCATTTGTTGTTTGGGCCACTTGGACTTTGATTTTCTACTCTTTTTTACAATCTCTATCTCGGTTTTAGTGCCTTAGTTTGTTGCCTAAGTTCTTCCTTATTAATACAGATACCGGAGCCACTCGAGATAAGGCTGAAAAGGCACTTTATTAGCTGCGCTCGCTGATCGCCAATATATGTAGCTTAGAATAATGCCAGTCTTTTGTTTTGCACATTTAGACGCACTTATTTTTATTTAAACGCCAGCGCACAATTAAGCAGCGAACAACACAACACACACACGGCACACGGCTCCCATATAGATCATCGGCTGTGGAGCATAACGCTCTTCTGGTTCATATCCAAAACGAATTTTATATATTTAACCACGCTCCATGCAAAACACTAAATCACTCCGAAAATAAGTGACCGTTTTGGACTATAATCTGGCCGGAGGTCAATGCGATCGACGGCTTTTCGAAGGATTTACCAGAAGGAAAGCCTCGAAAATAAACGGAGCGACACAACCACTCGCGACGGCCGCGCTTTTGCGAATGAAATGTGAAAATCACGGAAAACTTGGAAGCGCCCAGCACGATCGTCGGCACTTCGTTCTCGCTCGGCTTCGCTTTTCGGCGGCTGGGAGTTGTTCGCCTGGCAAAACAAACTCATAAATATATGCTAATGAGCCAGAGCGCCGGAAGAAGAGAAGAAGAATGCTTCAACCGTTAAGACAGAGCAAAGGGCCAAAAAAAAGACCAACGAAGAATTAAAGATCTTACAGAAAAAACAACAAGAAACAGTGGCAAAAACTAAGGCGATAAAGTGGAAAGAAGTAGACACTATCCGATTGTTTTGTGGTCAAGTGCTTGAAAATGATGGAGCAGACGAAAACTTGACACTGATCATCAGCGAAAAAAAGGAAGGCAGCAGAGAGAAGCAAGAATTATGCTGCATTTCCGCTGCGAGTTTCGATGTTCTGCGGCCTGTGGCAGCAGGAAATCTTAAATCAGCGAATGCAAATCAGGGAGGCGCAAAAACAAACAAGCCGAACTGACAGCCAATTGAAGTGATCAGCTTTTAATTGAAGCAATCAAAGCCTGATGCAATGTGCTGCGATGTCTTAATTAAAAGGAGAATTATTAGAAATCGTAAAACTGCATTGAGCAGAATTGTAGCTGAAAGGGCATACAAAAAATTAGAGGCTGTAATTCACTTAAACTATAATCAGCAATAAAAGCTTTTCATTTTCTAAGATTTCTGAATTCCAAAATGGTAACAGGTAGACTTTTCTGCAGTTTGAATTTAAATTTAAATATAATGGGCAGCATTGTTTCTGTTATAATTATCGATAACTTATGTTTGACAAAGGTCATGGATTTCCGGGGACCAGTTTTCAGCAAATTGTCCCACCATTTAATCCAAGTTTTTCACCTACACTTTAAAACAATCGATGACGGGCTCTACTTGGAGTTTTCTCACGTCACAAATATTTTATTGACATCACGTAATGCATTTTAAGTTTTAATTAACCTTAAGTTTAATGAATATATATATTTTAACCCATTTTAAAACATTTATAAACTCGCCGTGGACCCTTTTCCAATTTTCTCACCTCAATTATAACAGTTTATAAAAGTATCGTACCACGGTCACACTGCAAACAATCGATAATCGATTTCTTTCCTACTCTAGCTCGCATCACACATCAGAATTCAAATTCAACTGCAGCTTGGCTTCGTTTGGCTCCGCTTCGTGCGATCAGATTTTCGGAGAAGCAATAACTCAAATCTCAGCAACATTCGATTTTAAAATTGTACATTACTTATATCAATTCAGCTGATCACAAGCTATTCTGTTTCGAAACAAAAAACACACGTTTTTAATAAAATAAAAAACGCGCTCCAAAAATAAGTGAAAAAAAAAGCGATCAAGCGTCTGCTGTTCCTTTGTGTTGTTAGTGTTTGTATAGATAAAAAGACCAATCAAAATGGTGGGCACAACTCTGAAAATGCGAGGCGACGAGGTGAGTTTTTTGTATTAATATTAACTTTAGCCAGAATCGGGATAGAGATCGTAGAAGAGTTAGAAAAGTAGCGGGTTCAACGCCGCCATTGCAGCGTGGGCAAGGAGCATAAAAGAGAGGACGAAACAGGCAGACAGATATATAGAGAGTGAGCGAGAGAGGACAGCGCGTGTGAAGAGGGGGGTGAAAAAAAAAGTGCCGTTTACCATGAGCTCATGTGTTGTTGTTATTGATCGAGTCACATTTTGGCGCAATTTTCTAGTTGCGGTACTTGCACCGCTAATTATTGTCCTCTACTTTCTCCATGTAAATCTAGGAAGAGGTGAAACGACGATTAAGATCTTGCGGTTCTTTTGAAAAAATGGCGGGGGCGTTGCTATATGTATGCATAGTTTATGGATTTCAAGGAAATAAATATGCATATCTTGTAATATAATAATTAACTAGGGAATTATATTTCACTAACAGAATTCCTAGAACCATATTATTAAAATAACAAACATTTTATTTTTCGCCATTTTTCTCCAGAACGCCTCGGAGAATTTAAACCAAGTGCAAATAAAGAAACTGACGGCGCCTTCACAGGAGGTGAATACAAAACGCGCCGCATTAGGCGATCTTCAAAATCGTGGCTTAAACCGCGCCATTGCTGCCAAAGATGCAGCCCAGAAGGAGTGAGTTAACTTCTAACCATAGCCCGTACTTAGGTCTTACTAGAACTATTTTAATTACGTTAGAACCAAGGACATTAAGCTGACAAATGCTCTGCGAAACGCCAAGGCTCGGGTGGACACTCACTGGAAGAAGCAGCCACTGGGCACCGCCACCAATGGAGCTGCTCCCAAGCCCACCGCTGTTTTGCGCTCGAATTCGGTTCGCAACCCAATTTCGGTCAAAACTATTGTCGAAGCCCCCAAGGGTAAGTATAGAAATTGGCAGAACTCTTAATATAACAAGAATTTTCAACAAAATCTTTGATTGGGATTTAATACTTGGTTTTCATAGTCGTATCGTAGTTAATATCCCCTCTTTTGCAATCCCTTGAACCCCCACAGCCAAGGCAAGCTCCAATGAGAATGTGAATGAGCCCACTTTGAAGCGCGAGGATAGCAATCTGTCCAAGAAATCGCTGACCAAGTTGCGTGCCGCTTTGGCCAAGCCCGTGATGGGTGTTTCTGGTATTCGTCGGGAGCCCGTGGCTCTGGTCCGCAAAGAGCCGGAAGTTAAGAAGGAAGCAGGCGTATTGTCCTTCCTCAAGGGCCCGGCTATCACCAGCACAGCCAAAGCTGCTGCCTCCACGGTGCCCACCGCATCCATGTCGCTATCGACCAAGCGACTGGAAGGGGTCGAGGATATCGATGCTAACGACAAGGAGAACCTGGTTCTGGTCTCTGAATATGTAAACGATATCTATGACTATCTGTACCAGGTGGAGTTGCAGCAGCCCATCTATATGGATCACTTGGCGGGCCAGAAGGAGGTGTCGCACAAAATGCGAGCGGTGCTGATAGACTGGATCAACGAGGTCCACCTGCAGTTCCACCTGGCCGCGGAGACCTTCCAGCTGGCAGTGGCCATCATCGATCGCTACCTGCAGGTGGTCAAGGACACCAAGCGCACCTACTTGCAGTTGGTGGGCGTCACAGCCCTCTTCATAGCCACCAAGTACGAGGAGCTGTTTCCGCCGGCCATCGGTGATTTTGTCTTCATCACCGATGACACCTACACGGCCCGCCAGATCCGCCAGATGGAGCTGCAGATCTTCAAGGCCATCGACTGCAACTTGTCGCGTCCGCTGCCAATTCACTTCTTGCGTCGCTACTCAAAGGCAGCCGCCGCGGAGGACGAGCACCATGCCATGGCCAAGTACTTCATCGAGTTGGCTGCCGTGGACTACGATCTCGCCCGCTACAGGCCTTCGGAGGTGGGTTGCGTTTTAGTTAATAATAAATTCACATCACAACTACTTTTTCCTTCACAGATTGCTGCTGGCTCGTTGTTCTTGTCGCTGCACTTGCTGAATGGTAACTACCGGGCTGGCACGGGATTCAACGACCGCCACTGGTCGCCCACTCTGACCTTCTACTCGCGGTACTCGGCCGCCGATTTGCGTCCCATCACAAGGCAAATCGCGAAGCTGGCTCGGGACGCCCCACAGGCCAAGCTGAAGGCCATTTACAACAAGTACCAGGGCAGCAAGTTCCAGAAGATTGCACTGCGAACGGAGCTGAGCGGCTCGCTGATGGACTCCATCATTGGCCAGAGCCTGCGGAAGTAGTCTGAGAACCAGACACCGCCTCCGCCACACAGCAGACTACGTAGTTTAGTTTAATTTGTTTTCATTTTTAAATTTGTAGCGTATTTCCGTATTCTGTTCGTGTTTCGTGTTCGTTACAATGTGTAATACCCGTAGTCATACGACCCCACATAATCATCATCACCAACATCTACATCTCGAAATCAATCTTCAAATCATCGCAATCTGCTGGAGTCCCTTGAAGAGCAGTATCCCCCCGCTGCCAAGGGCTGGCTCCGGCTCCTTTGCCCTTGGTGCACAAGTGGCCCGTGAGCCGGCCATTGGTGGCGAGAGTCTTTCCATCCGGAAAGACTGGAGTGGCCCGCCTGTTCCTCCCGCTGGGCACAACTTCCCAGTGGGGAGCGAGTGGCGGTGCGGTGGACACCGAGAGAGAGAGTGGGCAACGAGTTCATTTGCTGGCCGAAAACATCGGCGTTGTCTCTCCAAGCACTATATTTTATATTCCCATTACCACTACCTACACAACAACTACACGTATTTGTATTTTTAGTTATTAATTTTAATGGGAAATTGTTCGTTCGTACGTACTAAGAATAAATCCAAAACTTGTGCAAATAATATTCCCACAACTCCCCAAAAATCACGATGAGACTAGACTATTTGTAATTTATATTATGTATTCCCCGCACATTTCATATAAAAAATGCATCCTAAATTAGGTTTATTGTTTACCTAGAAATTAGCAATAATAAGAAGCGTTTTTTAACAAACTCTGATGTTTTCGAAACTGTCTCTGATCCCCCATACTTGTAGCAAATAAAGTTTTGTGAAATTTTATATGAAAATGTTTCGAGTTTTAATTATTTCGTAGAACACATGGTTTGTTTAGGTTTATTTAGGAACACGCAGAGCTGTATTCCCTTGACAGCTGATGAGTGTGAGAAATTTTCCACACCCCGAACCGAAAAATCAGGACCAGACAGACAGAGAAGGACCCCTTGCCAAGGACAGAGTTCCCTTGTTTCCTTTTGTCCTGCTGCCTTATCAATCCGGAATACACAAAGGCACACATACACCTCTAGCTAGATATAGATACCCTACCGTAAAGGTCATCTTCGCGATCGCAGGTCAGTTAGGTATTTCTCAGCCTCTCTTTTCGCTCGGTCCCTCGTTTCTCTTTTTTTTTTGTGTGCCCTGTTCCACGGGCAACGGTAATTGCCCAACCACGTGGCTGTGTGTGTGTGCTACTGTCGTTGTCTGACTTTCGTGCGTGCGTGTGTGTGGGTGTCTCTCTTTTTATACCCATTAAATGAAGAATAAAAGGTATATTGTATTCGTGGGGAAGTATTGAACTTATAGAAAGATATTTGGTACTATATAAAGTCATTCTTACTTTGGCTTTTTATATAATAATACAGTTTTAACAGAAATTGAGAATGATTCTAGTTCATTATGCCTTTTAAAAGTTCTTAAATGAAGACTTTGGCCCATTCCTTTTCTCTGTTAAAGTTTATAACAGATACAATACAACATTTATTTATTTTAGAAAACAAGAATATATTTTTATTTTCGTAATATATTAATAAGCGATTTTTAATGAGTTAAAATTAAGTTTGACTAAATATAAATAATCATTTCTATCAAAATAATATATTCTTTAACTAAGGGGCATCGCGTCGTCGATACGTTCCTCCTGCTTTCGGTTGTGTTTCGCTTGTTCTCTTTTGCTGAGCGCCTGTTCGAAATTTAAGTTTGACGGTTTTATGACTCTCATTAATTTCTGTTTTTGTACATCTCAAATAATTTCGACACTTTTACGGTCAAACAAATGCAATAAAAGGGAAAGTAATTTTTCTTTCCGCCCCCCCTTGGAGCCCTCCCTTTTGGCACATTTTATGCTGACTGCCAGCGGCAATGGGCGTCATAAAAACTTCGGGCCGTATAATTTGGGTTTACTGTTTTTGGGTCTTGGTTGGGCCGCCGTTGCCGGCTTTTTTTTTTGGGTTTTCTTGCTATCGTTTCTGGCTTGCTGTTAACGAAATATGCACAGCACAAAGCACTTTGTTGAATCACCGGGTTCTTTATTTATCCTGCTCCTGCTCCTTGCTATAGGCAATCTCTCAGGTAGCTCAGCGAGGGGTGGCTAATTTGCACAGGGGTCAGGGGGTTACGCAAAGGGACGAGGTTGACAGACATCTGCTCGCCGGCTGGCGGATCAGCTGAGCGCCAGGACCAGGATTAGTTAAGGGAACTCCTGTCGGCGACGGGGCCTTAGTCCTTGGAGTAAGTACCTGATTCAAAGGTTCATGTGGACAAAAAAAAACTGAGAAGGTTCTTTAACGCATTTTCTTAAAATCGGATTAGAGCCATGGTAAAAACGAGAAAGAAAGCTAACTTCGGTAAACCGAACTTGGTATACCCTTGCAGTCTGCAATTGGATCATTGAAAATCGAACCATTTTAGTAATGTTAAAAGAATAT
>VNJO01000636.1:0-42551 GCA_008042535.1 Drosophila tani
GACAGACAAACAACAGGACAAACGTTTTCATTTCGGAAAGGCCGTTGAAATCTTGTTTATTGAATATCTTTTGAACGGAGTATCGGATCAGGATGATCGAGGTGTCATTCGACGCGTATTTAAAGCTAGATCACAACAACATTAAAAATTTTGGGATTTTTGCTCCACCGGCCCCAATGGCTCCAATTTTCAAAATTTTCAATTTCGCACTTTCACTCTAATTTCTCCCAAACTAATCTTAGTATGCAGTTTCAAAGAGGTTTACAATACCTTTCGATTAAGATATAAATGGTTCTGATCGGACTATCGTAGCAGATTTTCAATTCTACGGCTGTATATAGTAGTCTCCTTGCGCACCACAGTCTCGGTGCTCATCGTCACTACGTGGACTGCCGTCCACAGTGATAAAGATAAAGCATTCCCAGAATCATTTTAATAATAGCGATATTTTAGTCCATTTTATTTTCACAGAAGAATAAAGTTCTATTAAGCTTTTTATGGGATCCATCTCAATGTTCAATACAGGCTTTAGCAATATATATTAAAATGTAAATGTGGATTTTCTCGCAGTGTATTTCAGCGCCCTTCCCGCGCTCCCTTGCCACGCAGCTCGACGTCCTCTCCGTGAGCATGTCGATGATTATTATGTATGCTTAAATTCTATGCACGTACCGGCACTGAAGCTTATCTGTATCGAATATGATTAAGTGCGCTGCGCTGCCTCTCGAGCGGAGTCGCAGCCTCGAACTCGGAACTCGAGCTGGCACTCGCACTCGTCTAGGCAGGGACCAGAAAACCAGAACCGAAGCCCAAGTCCAGGCCGAGGCCCAGCAAGAGGCATGGAACCCGGCCAGACCTGAACGTGCAACATTGAAAAGGGCACAGTGAAGCGGGCCAAGCGCTTAAGTAAACACAAACAACTGCAGGCGGCAGCGGCATCAGCACCAGCATTCAGCATTCAACATCCAGCATTCAGCAGTCGGTATTCGAAATGGAAATCAGACTGGCCGGCATCCAGCCCGCTAAGTCCTCGTAGTCATCTTCCCATTTCAGCCTCTGACGGCGGCGGTCCATTTGGCATTTGCATTTTCTGGATAATTCATTAAATGCAGAGCTGCTCCTCGGCTGCCTGCTTTTTATTTTCCAAATTGAATAACATACAAAGCGGAATTTGCATTTCTTTCGAAATAAATGGAAACGAGGCTTCCTAGTATTGTAAATGCTTCTAAGGAATTCCAACAATCGCTTTCATTCATGAGTATAAAAGGGAGTCATTCACGGGTCACCTATGTATTTGCATTTGAATATTCAAATTTTTCTTTATCGACTTTCATCTCCGCTGGAGAGTCACAAATGGCTGTGAAACGAATGAGAATCACTTTTATGGAATTAGGGCCGAGGCAAATTAAGCATATTAAAATTAAGCGGAATACATAAATATATATTTAATCTTATTTTGATTAATGCCTTGACTCACAGGGGGAGTGTCAAGTGCATAAAATATTTTTATCTGAGAATAATGTTCTTGTGTACTTTGGAGGCTGTACAAAATGTATTACACTTGGTAGTGACTTTTTTATTAGTAATTAATTATTTCTTTAATATTATTTGTAAATATAAATAAATATTCAAGTTATTCAATAAAAAAAGCAAAGATGCTTGCAAAATAAATATTATCTTGGGTTTAACAATCTCTAACGTATTTAGTCTGTTGCCTCACATTAGTGTTGTTAGTTAAGGGCTATAGCGGATTTCAAATCATATTAAACCTCTTCTGCTGCTCTCCTATGCTTTTAAAGATACATTTTGTTTAGCAAATTAAATACTTTTTCTCACTAAACTCATTTGGTAACATTTTGCGAGAAGGTCTAAAACGTTTTACGACAATTTGTAATCAAACTAATTAGTATGCAGGTATCGTGAATGCGGACCATAAATCTGAGTGGTCCAGGCTGCCAGATAAATATGAACGAAACATGTTCGTTAATCACCCGTTTGATGGGCGCAATATTCGACTTAATTATATTAATGTGATCTCTGAATTTATGCGATCCGCTGGGAGCTGCCTTCGGTTGAAAATTGGGATGGCCTTGGCTTTCGAGCGGGTTCAAAAGGCAGCTGAGCTGCTGTCTAATCCGAGAGCTGATATCAAACCTGGCTGAGCTGGATGGATTGTGATCTCGGACTCTCAAGTAGTCTCGAAGTCGAGACTTCCCATGATTTGTTTGATTTATAGCAATTGCTTTTTATATTGCTTGTTGTTCAGAATTTTTTAATTCAGATTCCGATTCCTTGGGCACTTGAGCTTCTTTTCTTTTCTTTCATTTGATTTTTTGTGCTGGCCTCTTGAGAAGGCCGCATTAAAATTCAACTCGTACTCAAGTCGTGAAATGCTTAATACTTGAGATACTTTTGAGTTTTTTGTATTTGCATTTACATTTTGGGGACGCTCGGCTGTGAACAATTCTCTAAAGGGTTCCATTAGGGGTTGTTCTCCCCGGCACGAAGTGCATATATTAAATTGCTTTCGTATGGCGCATTAATGAATCCAGGGGGAGGGCTCTGCCTGTCAACCTGTCATTAGGCAACCAGATACCGTACAACAGATACCCAGATGCAATGCCCTCCATCCATCCTAACTGTAAAAAGGTGCAAACATCCTGAACTCTCAGCTGAATGCAAAAAATTGCAAATAAACGGGGAATCCACTTCCCTGCTTCGGTATCCTAAGAAATTCACACGATGCCCGGGTCCTTGCGGACAAACAATGGCAAACGGGGCAACAGACGGAACGGTAAATGTGTGTCGGGCCAGATAAAAACCAGATCCAGATCCCTCGGAGCCTGGCTGCTGTGCAAACAATTAAAGTGACGACTACGACAACGACGACTGAGGGGCGGACACTATTGCAAGGTGCAGCCTGCAGCTCCTCGTCGCCGAGGCACTTCCGCTGAAAAAAAAACCAGAGATATAAAGATTCAGCTGCACTGAAAGAAAAACACTTGCACTCGAACGAATAGAAGAAACGTTATTTACCTTAATCTTAAAATTATATACACTCTATCATTTATCTTATGTATTTCTTCAGTTTTGTTTTATAGACGTGCCACTTAATCGAAGAAATTGTAAATATTCTTAAATTTATCGAATGTTTTTATCAGTTTTCCTATATAAAGTACCTAAACCTTTAGTACTTTAAAAAACCCGTTTCTAAAAAAAAAATAACTTTGAAATCTCACATCCAATTTTTGTTCCGTACATGTCTACGACACTAAAAGATACAGATGCGGACGTTCGTTTAAGTGCCGAAAATAAAACCAGACCGAGGTTCCTCCTTTGATGTGTGTGCACTGGAATATTATTATGATTGATGGGCGCGAAAGGAAAACGAAACCAGAACGAAAAGCGGAGCAAAGAAAAAACAGATAGAACGGTCTGGTCTCTCACATGTTATAAATTATGTTTACTCGCAATGAGGCTTCGGAATTAGAGGGAATTGTTCCGCGCTCAAGGATTCCGACTGGGTTCTGGCCACTACGCTCGAACTCCCAGCCATTGTGCAGTGTCCGCCCGGCTCTTTTCCTGCATATTCCTCCACTCTTTCGTTCGGCCGTCATGCGTATAGAATTTCATTTGATTGAGCGCTTAATCAAGCAAACATTAATGTGCACTTATTAATAATAAGAGTTCGGGCAGCGTTCTCGTTCATCGTTTATCTGCTCAGTCGTGGCTGAATGAAGCCCGTCGGATGGTCGGATGGTCGTATTCCCGGATTGCCGGTCATGGCGATGATGACCGGGCGAAGAGTGTCAAAGGATCGATCCGCGGACGGAAAATAAAAAATGTCCAGAATTAGTGGGTGTGTGATGCCCAAATGCTATCTGCATTTTATTTTTATGAGGGAAATGCTTGAACCCATAACAGCCTGGAGTGAGTCAACAGAAATGAATATTCCAAATGATCTGGGAAATCGTCTGTCTTGAAGATAAGTTCTCTAACTTGAAGTAATAAATCAAATTAAAATTGGGATTTAACGAAAATTGTTATGGGTCGAAAGTAGCTTGTACTGGTAAATATTTTTATGTGGCATTTTTAAACATAAATAAATATAAAATCTATTGGCCAATGGTTTTCCCACATGAGACGAATTTCAATGGTCGGTTGCTTTTAGTATACCTTCTATACCCTTATTATATATGTAACTTGAATAAAAACTTGTCCACTACAACTTAACTAAAAATAAAATTGTATAAAATAAAAAAAATTAATTAAAAACAACAATAAGCATATTTTGTATATAACTATAGAATACTAAGAAATTAACCAAGAGTTTAACGAGTGTATGATCATAGCCACCTCGTCCAACCGCTGAACCGCTGACATCACTGGTAACGAAACATCTTTTTTACATTTTTCCATTCTTATCCAACGAAACCCTATCGAAACCAATAACCCACGTTGTCTCCGACCAACTTATTTATCCGCGCTTTGCATCCGACCTACCATCCCATCCATCCATTCAGGACCACCCATTGATATCCCCTCGTAATCTTGGACCAGTTTAAGCTTACACATCGCTGTGGATGTTGTGATTGTTTCTCCAGCATTGTTGTTGCTGCATGGCAGCTTTTTTATTACTCGTATTATTATTTTGCGTATTATTCAAGCGCCTGCATTCTTTATCAATATATGTGAGTGTATCTGTATCTGAATGATTTTTGTTGTTTTCTAAAAGAAAAAACAGTCGGCGGATGTCGAACGATGGGAATGGGGGACGGTGACTTTAAGCTTCTTTTTCTGTCTGAGTATTTTTGCATTTCTGAACGAACTGCTTTTGCTGCAGGCCTACAAAAGACGCAGAACCCCTCAGACACTGCTCATAGAATTTGTATGAAATTTAAATACCTATTCAGCATTCAAAATGCGAAGAGACAGCGCAAAGACCTAAATACTTAAGTAGTTTCCGAGGGGCTGACAAAGGCGCACAGATACGGACATATACACTTGGAGAAAATGATTTTCCAAAGTGTAAACGACGACTTTTAAGATGTTCTGCGAAGTAAATTAAACTTTAAAGTTATATGGTTATTCAGATTTTAAAAGAAATAATTTCTGGAGAAGAGACTTATGGTTGAAAAAGTATGTTTATAGGGTACGTTTATAATTACAATATATTATTCGATTTAGAAAAAATAAAGCTTTGACTCTATTTTTTGTGTGCACAGTTGTCGAGGGATACAAGGTGGCGCTTTTATATGCCACACGTTTTCTTAGTTACAGCAACAAAGTGGAGGAGGCCCCAGATACAGATGCAGATACGGCTACATGTGCGGATACAGATACAGATGCCGGCAGACAGATACAGATGCAGATACATCTACAGGCTGCAGACAAAGCAAGCGGGATTATACCTCTACGAGCACTTCAGTGTGTGTGCGCCTCACGTAAGATTTAATATTTATTGATTAATTTTGTTAGATTTTAATTTATGATCCCGAAGTAGGCAATCATTTTTCCTCCTCTCTGTCTCCACCTCTCCTCCCATCGCTGGCAGGTCGGATCCAGGAGGTCTGGCCGTAGGTTCAGTGGCCCAGCTGTGCCAGATTTTCTAGATAGGATGGCGTGGCAATTTGCATTGTGGGTGGATTAATTAATCAAGACACTGTTGCCGGGGCAATGCAGCAGCTAATCAATTATGGATTTATTGGAGGGAACTTGGATGCTGGCTTGCCGTCTGCCTAACATTTTTTCTTTAAGGAGGGACATCTAAAAAGCTCAAAAAAATAAAAAAGGATATTTTCATTTTTTTTTTGCCAAATGGAAGGGCCAATCGAAAGCTTGTTAATGAGGTATTATAGTGTGATACATTTACTCGAAATGGTTTTCGATTTTTTGTATCAAAGACAAAATGACGGTCGCGTATCATTTCTCCGTAGACCCTATTTTCAAGCAAATCTTTATTGATCGATCTGAAATTTGGTCAGTAAGTTGATAATACCTATAGCTATGGAACCTCGTAGGATTTTTTGTTTATTTTTATTTTTGGCGAAATGGTGCGTGTTTAAAAAAAAACGTTAAACAAAAACGTCTTAAAAAATTGATTTAAGAAAAGTAAGCAAAATATCGAAAAAATACTTTGAGGTTCGATAGCCATATTTATTTCGGATCGACTGACGAGAGTTCAGATTGATCAGTTAAGATTTGTTCGAGTCAAGTTTCCAGCCAGCTGAAAAAAAGTGGTTTCGAGATACACGGCGCTTGAGATATACATGGGATGCAAAAATAAAACATTTCGATTTCCAAAAAAATTATACTTAGTTGTCCCCCCTTCAACCTGAGAAAAAATAGAGAGTTAAAATCAATAACTGGTGTGGGCACTTGATGTTACTTTTTTTGCACATGGAAAATATTACCAAGTTAATCCTATTTTCAGTAACAGAAACAGTTCTTAACTCTTCTTCAACCCAGTTACTTTAAATTTGGAATCCCAATAAAGAACCTGTTCCGATTTCTCGCACAGCGACATCCTTTAATCGAGTAGCAAACTTTCCTACCTGGCCTGTAAGTTGCTCTCTCTCTCTCGAACGCCAAGAATCTTTGGCTCCGGTTGCAGCCTCCGGCAACTTATCAGCCCTCCCCGGCGGCGTCATGGCTGACAGCCCTTACGGGTAACCTTTTATTTAACATTACCCTCAAGTCCCAGCAACTATTAATTTTCCTTCAGCTCCTGCATCTGAAATGACTTTGGACCAGCAACGTTCGTGTAATTTGCTTTCAAGTTAAGTTAAAAGTTTTCGCCCGAGCAGAAACCGTTAATCAAAATTAATTACTCATAACCTCGCGCCAGTCAACCCCTAAGACCCCCCTTCACCACCGAAAAATACGTGCCACAACGCCCACATGCGACATGCAAACGAAGACAAGAAAAAAGCCGAAACAGCAATTGTAATTTACTTTAATGAGAAACATTTAGTCAGCCCACAAGTCCAGATGGTCAGGCCGTGACAAAGGAATCGGCGTTCGGGGAAGGAGTATGCTATGATTGGATTTAGGGATGGTAACTATGCGGAAATATGATATTTATATTCGATAAGTTTCAATAATTTAATAGAATTTAGGTGGAAATTTAAAGTCACATTCTGGATATCGAAGCAAGTAGTACAACCCGCTGCTGTGACTGGCGAGTTGGCAAATTTCTCTGAACGACCTCTGCCGGCATTCACACAATGCAACATCTGAAACTGTTTCGAGTCACATAACTTATAAAGAATATATTTTTATATTGGAAAATTTTATTAAATAAATATTTATTTTTAAACGATTTTAATGTTACCTAATTTCTGCAAAATGTAGTACTTGACAGTTTAAAATTTTCCGGCGATATATCGCCGCGGCATTCGATCCCCTATCGACTGAAACCTCTAATTGGATCGGATTGGAATAAGAGTACCACGGATAGTAAACATATTGCTGCCTTTTTTTGTTAGTTGGCCATTGCACAGTTGTGTAATTAAACTTCGCATGACCGGCAATTGCATTTTGAATTTGAAACGGCCCAATGGACGCGCGACGCACTTAAGCAGGCCCTGCCCCTCCCACTGCCATGTGTACTTATGTGCGGCCCACTCAAAGACATCAGCCCATCAACCCATCGACCTCCCCTCGCCACTACCAATCTGCAGGCGTATTGTTCTCATGTCCAAGTTTCCCGTCCCAGTTCCGCTGGCGCTGTCGCATGTTCTTGGCATTTAATGAGTGTCTTGTCGCACACGTAGAAATATAATGCCCAATATCGATTTTGTAATCGTGTTATTACAATTTGAAATTATAATTGTACGGTGTTTCGTGGGCATTATTTTATTTAACTCCAGAGAAACGCTTATATCTAACCCTGACAGTCACTGCAATAATAAAATAATTCATTTGAACAATGCATGAAATTAACGGTTTATTCTTTTCCTAGAATATATTAAATATTGTCTATTATTTTCTCTAGTTTTCTTCTTTGAATATAATAAGAAATGCTAAAGATTATAAAAAATAATAATTACTACGGAATGAACATTTCCATTCTGAAGAATTTTCCTCTATGAATAAATTTTTTTTTTGTCTACTTATATTATATTATATTCTTGGTTGCGGATAATTAAAAAAAAATTGTGTAAATTGTGTATACCCCTTAAAATATATTTTGTTTTCTTTCAGTGGACTTTATCTTTCTTTTCCCCTTTCAGCCGCTGATTCCCGGACTATTG
Source organism: Drosophila tani (assembly GCA_008042535.1). Classification (NCBI taxonomy): domain Eukaryota; kingdom Metazoa; phylum Arthropoda; class Insecta; order Diptera; family Drosophilidae; genus Drosophila; species Drosophila tani. Next base: position 8,256 of record VNJO01000636.1, read on the forward strand.
ATGTGTGGCTTCTGTCTAAGCCGGCGTCTGCGTTCGATTCTCCGTCTGCTGCAGAGTTTGCCGAGTTGGCTGAGTTGGCTGAGTCTCGGAGTCTCGGGCGATTGCCATTTTCGTATGCACGGCATGTATTTAAGTAGGCTGCTGGTAAGTGGACATTAGGGGCATTCTGCGGATGCTATGTAGGCATATGTGCGACCTTATATATAGAGCAAGCGACTCGACTTGACAGCCACTTGCCATTCTCCTAGAGTGGCCATCGAGGAGAAATCACCGAGAATTCTATGCTGAAAATAGCTATTGACGGATGTCTGTTTCGGATCGGCCTCTCTGCCACTGAACACAAAAATGTTCAGTATAAAACATGGCTTGTTTGCAGGTAGAAAGTGTACAAGATCTAAAATCTTTATTGTTTTGGCGGTATCACTAAAAACATCACAGCTAATAATATCCAAGGCCCGCTTAGAATCGCTACGCTGTTTTCCTTTATTTTGTAAAAGTCAATGTAAATATAAAGAATATTCTGTTATTATAATTTTGATCACAAGCTTGTAACATTTTAAAAGAGACATTTCCGATCTTATAAAGTGAATACAACTTTGATCAGCATGACCAGTCGAGTCGATATGAACATGGGTGTACATGGGGCTACTTATGTTTCTATTCGATTTACTCAATCTGTTTAATAGCCATAAACCTACAATTTTCCCAAAGCTATCTTCCTTTTTTGATTTAATATAATATTATTCATTTCATAGAAATTTAATGCTAATAGAAAATGTAATCATTTTGGAGAATAATGTCATGCTCAATAAAATGTAAAATTACTTATTCCTAACCGGTTGGCTAAAGATGATTCTTTCTACGAAATATTGATGCTGCTTTTAGTCTTGCTACTTTAAATTAAAACGGAGAAGAATGGGGAGTCATTTGCTTGCAAGGATTGCATTCGCTATGGAAGTACCCAAATGACACTCATGGGAGGCATCGAAGTCCATGGGTTTTAAGCGGAATTGCATGTGGAGGACGAGTCTGCATTTCCACCTCCATCGCATCCGCAGTCGCAGCAGAATCATCATCATATATTTACAAGTATTTGCTGCTGCTACAATTTTCAAACAATTTTTTTTAACGACTTGCGGTTTATGGTGGGTCGGTTTTGTTAGGTTTGGATCGGGAACGGGTACGGTATGGGCATGGGTCTACAGTTTCGTGTGGTATGCCACACATGGAAGGAACCCCTACCCGATCACAGCCCCTGGCCTGCTGCTGCCGGTGCATTCATGTGGAAATGAGTGCAGCCAACACACAAAGTTGCGTATACAGAAGAAAAATTCGTTCAGTTTTAAAAACATGTATATAATATATTATAGCTCATCGGTGATCTTAAAAAGTAAATTATTATACAAACTTTTAGCAAATTATTATCCTATTGTAGCGGCTGCCAACTGGGGACAATATCGCTCTTCAGGCTATTATGTCCAATCCAGTTTTGACATTGTAAATGGATAGAATATGCAAAGTAAATTACAATGTGGATGAAGGACTGGATCGGAATGGCAGCACAGAGTGCGACGCAAAGATCCGATCTATTTAACATTCTTAAACAGTCCGCTTTTAGTGACTTTTCTGCCAGTGCACGGATGCGAGGAGAGCGAAACAAAAAGGAGAAAAAGCAAACAAAACCAAGCCTCGCAGTGGGAAAACAATGCTGCTGCTTCTGCTGGCGATGGCGACTACATAAGTGGTAATAATAATTCCGCTCAAGAGGCGTCGCCCGGCGTTTCATTTCAATGACACACAAACCAACAACGTCTGCTGCTGCTGCTGATGACGACGGTGGTGACGAAGGGGACATTGAAGGAGCCGGGGTTAAGTGGGGGCTACAGGCGGCGAGGCCAAGCAGGATGAGGATGAGGACGATGATGATGAGGACGCCGCCTGATGATGCCGCTGACGTGAATGGCAAAATACTAAATGCTAGGTGCAGCAGCAGCAAGTAAATCCGTGTTTTTGTCATCGGACGACCCGCATCGTCTAAGCCGCACATTGTACATTTGATCCGATATGAGCCCCATTCGGAGAAGGTAACCCCACAAAGGCGGAGTGTAATGTGGAATGACACCGAATACCCAAGGCTCTATTGGTTTAAATTATGAAATATTGTTGATTTTTATCAAAAGATGTAATTTATACATAAAGGTATAAATGAAAATAACTGGCAAAGTCGAGTCTCGGATTTTTTTCTACTGAATCGAAGTCGACAATAGACCTCGAGTTAGCTAAAATTACTAATATGTATGTACATTTCGAATTTCAAGTCACAAAAAAATTACAGAGATAATATTTAGAAATGAATGTTTAATTGTTTCGGGCATTTAAATTGTTCTCAAACATAATTGCTCTAAAATAATAGGAAAAAAATACAAACCAAAATAAAAAGTTCCCGCCATGTGTGCTTCTTAGAAAAGCTATTTAACTTGCTTGGGGAACTTGTTGCGGTTGGAAATTTAAAAAATAAAGTAATAATTAGAGCGAAAAAGCTGATGCGCATTATTCAAGATAACAGTTTATATTGGATTAGCATCCAACCAATATTTAACCTCCTGCACAACATTCTTACTACCCGAAAATGTTGTAATTATTAATGTATATATTATAATCAATTTACCTAATGCTTATATTCATATAATGAACATCGTAGAATATTATTTTGATTGAATATAATTTGTCGAAATCCGAAATTGAATTAATTGTGACTGTGTTCAAATGCAAGGGTAAGAACATGTCCTCCCTTTCCCTCTCAATTTGCGATGGCTTAATATGGCGTTTGCACGGCTTGTCATTCATTCATTGCCCCAACCGATTGTCTATTGGTCGGTGTTCCCCCATTCACCAGTCGACACAGCCCCTATGCCAATTCCGGAAAGCGCCCTTGGCCCCCTAAAAATCCAACGTCTGCTGGTGGCTCCTTTGATTGCATTGTCTCGTCATGGTCTCTAGATGAAGTCGCTGGCATCGCATTTTTAAACCCTGATTTTTTCTTTGCTTTTTATAGTTCTCACTCACTCCAATGCGCTGGCAGCCTCTCTTCCTACCCTTCCCCGAGGTTCAGTGACGGACTCATTGGGTTATTTGGAGCTAAAGTATTAAAAAAAAAGTTTTAAAAATGTATTTTTATAGTTTCGACTTGACTTGTTCAGCTTCAGAATTAGTGCATTAGAAAATACATTTTGATCTAATTTAATCGGAAATTAAAATCTTAACCCCCCGAGTTTGGGTTAAAAACATTCTCTACATACGCCCCTGGCTGTATCCAACGTTTCTCTCACTGCCTCTCACTTGACACACAATTATGTTGATGACATTGTTGCTTATATGCTACCGCTGCTTCTTCTTTCCCCGCTGCCGCTGTTGTTTTCGCATCCTTCAACTGCAGCAGCAACAACAATGCGGACAATTTTTATGGGCATTCTGGGGCTGCGGCATAAGTATAGGCCCCATATACATATGTATCTCCCGCTCTCTCTCGCGCATATCTGGCATATCTGTCTATGGCCATAGCTGCATTTCTTGCTCCCGGTAAATGTGTATGCAATGTTAGGGAGTACGTATTTTTATACCCTTGCAGAGGGTTGTCAATCCAGCCATGTCTGTCTTTCCATTTCTACGCAAGCCATTGTTTCAGTTTTCCCAAAAGTCATCCATTTATTGCAGGTACTACACCCAAAAAAAATCATCATAGAACCTATACGATTGTTACATGAATTCTATACTCTTGAGTATGAAAAATTTCTTAATAAGATGCTAATTAATTTGATACTACGAAAGTATACATTTTATACTCATCTGCACCAATATTTCATAATAATCACTAACGCGACAAACAGAAAACCACTAAATTCCAGCTAATATGTTATCGAATTTTCGACATAGGTTCGTAAAAAAATAATACTCAAAAATACACAATTAAAACTATAGAGTATAAAAACTAAACTTTGGAGTATACATTTGATATTTTGAAGTATAACATCTATACTAAACTCGTAATACTGCTTGAGTATACTTTAAAGACAACGCGTAGAAAGGATAAACTCTTGTTTTTTTTTTTGTGTATATATGTCTGAATAAGGTGGACAAAACATTGTGGGTTAAATTTAGTTTACTTTTTTTAATTATACTCAAATTTATTAAAAGTTAAGGCACAAGGAAAAGTTGCCAAATGAAGACTAAACGAGAAAGAAAGCTAACTTCGGTAAACCGAAGTTGGTATACCCTTGCAGTCTGCAATTTGGTCATTGAAAATCGAACCATTTTAGTAATGTTGAAAAAATATCGAATTTTGTAAAATTATAAAAAACTGCTATATCTCAAAATTTATGGAAATACGTTACAAAACAGAGAAGTTAAAATTTTTTTACATTAATTTCGCCATCATTCCTATGGCAGCTATAGGATATAGTGGTCCGACATATATCCTGCGTGCTAAAGAAATAAGACTATGCTGATAGCTCTAAAACTGAGAGACTAGTTCGCTTAGAAACCGACAGACGGATAGAAGACGGGCATGGCTAGATCGACTCTGCTGGTGATGCTGATCAAGAATATATATACTTTATGGGGTCGGATATGCCTCCTTTACAGCGTTGCAAATATCATTGTAAAATTATAATACCCTCGACAAGGGTATAAAAACATGTTAAGCAACTTATAAAAACACCCAATTAATCTTTTGTTTATGTTGACAGTTGAGCACATTCAAATAAATCCTAAGACTTATTTCCTTTTGCAATAATTCGGTAAAATATATGAAACTATCGACCTTTCCTTCAAGTTTTAAGGGGAAATTTATTTTTGATATATCACCGCTTGGGCCATCAAGATTGAGAAATTATATATAATTTTTTAAAAATCGGTTTTTCCCCTTTTTAAATACAGCTAGATGATGATGCAAATATCAAGTCAAACTTTCTTAGCTGCCCTCATCCAATAAAGATAACGCACTGGCTTTTGTCATTAATTCTATTCTTTCCCTTTAAATCCACGAAAATTAGTTATTTAATGAATCGAAATACCGGGTATATTGTAGTCGGAAAACCCCCTTATTGTGCTTTATGTGCTACTGTTATCGTTTCATTGCCGACCCATCTAAGCAACCCAACATCGGCTGCCAGCTAGCAGTTTTACTCGTTCCACGGCCTTAATTAAAAATTCCTTAGGTGTCAAATGGCCCGCAGAAGTAGATGAAGATGTTGTTTCTGTGGCTCTAGGGTTTCCCTTTTGACCAAGTGCAATTGTCTCGACTTCTCGATTCTCGGGATGCAGTGTGTTTCTCACTTCAAGGTCTTTCGGCCTGTCATCGCGTGCGCCGTCGTCTCTTTTTGTTCATTCCAAGAAGCGAACGCATAAATTATTTCCTTTGATAGGAAACTTCTAAGGATTCCATTCCTGCGAGCCGATCAAATGATGTAGATTGAATTAATTAACCGGCTTTCTGTGTTCCCCGAAGAGGTGACCCGTAGAAACCCAGATTGCGTTTAATTATGAAAAATGAATTGCACCGATGATTCGACAGATTCAAGTTTCCGCTCGGGAAAGTTTGGCCGACCCGCCTGCCGAAGAAAAGCTTTATCTAATAAATTTTCACCCAGCACGTAACACGAAATATGCGTGTAAATTTCAGTTATTGATTTATGGCGAGGCACGTCCATATGTATACGAATGTGCATGTGTGAGGAAAAGCATTTGTATAAATACGCAAAGTAATGGCATCTCCAATGTGCGAACTTCCCCTGACCATAAATCAAGATGAGCCCGGCCAAACAAAGCGATTTTTCCTCTCCTCCCCGCGAAAATATATGTACGTTCGAGTATTCCAGCGGGCCCAGTTCAGCACAGCACGGCCCAGCCTTTTCTGGAAAAGTTCTATTTGATTTCGTATTAGAAGCGAAACTGCTGAGCTCACATAAATTCCGCTTTTAAACGAAAATTAGTGAGGGGTGGGGTCGCGTGCGGGAGGAGTCGAACGGAATCAGTCCGAGAGATTAAAGTTGGCAACGTGCTTTAGTACGTGGCTGGGAAATCGTTTTCCGGCGCACACTTTCTGCCATCTCAGCTAGAATTTCTAGCAGGAACGTGGCAAGTTTTTTGAACCGAAAATTACTTGGGCAAATATTGCTTTGTTCAATCGCCGCCGCAGCTTGAAAAATGATGAGGGAAAACTTGCAGGCGGAGCAATTAGAAAACTTTTCCCGGAACAACTGTCTCAGATGGCTTGAGGAAACTTCTTTAGTGCACTCAAAAAATACACACTCTTAAACAAATTATTATTTAGTAAAAAAGCTTCGTATCTATCTTGAAATGTATTATAAATTTTGTCAACTTTTAATATAAAGTATATAGAAAAATAATGAATTCCTAACCAGCCCATTCTTAGATGATTTATTAAAATCATAGAACATAGAAATCTAGTATAGTTTAGGGCTCAGGGTTGTGTATTTAAGATAGGTATACCTTTTCAAAATACACATTTATTGATTGTCAATTATGAGTTAAAAAGATTTACTTTCCAGCTTACTGCATCTTTCATATAACTTTTCATTACAATTTGTATTTTCCACATTGCCTGAGTGGAAAAATCAATAGAGCACTCAAAGACAAAGAAGCTGCTTTATGGCCATTGGATTGAACTTGAATTTCCCGCGAAGACAACCCTTCTACGGATTCGTGGCCTGCGGATCTATAAAAGGGCTCTTCTGTTGACTTTGTGTTTTAATGAGATTCCCTGTCAAGGCTGAGCGCATGCCCAACGCCCTTCCCGAAATCGTCTAATTGCACACGCGGCCCGTGAAAGAGTCCCGGACCCGGACTACCTGCCCCTTCCCGGTTCTACAGAGTATTCTCATCCCGAACATATGGCGTTCGAACATATAGCAACCCAGCGAGTGGCTCGTAAAAAATTATCTCTTGCATTGTTCCGTGGCACGGTCGGGGTGCCCATAAAATCCCAGACCCGAAACACCGAACGCCGCACCCATGCCAAGCGAACCGGCGACGTCGGCATAAATCACTAGGAACTTGTTAATTGTGCGCCTATTTATTAGATGCATTTGGTTTTTCGGGAAAATTGAGGTGGTAAGTGATAGGCAGACACATGCCGCTAAAAGGGGGAAAACAGACATCGAACAGGTGACTCTGTGTGCCAGACTTCGATAAGATATGTTATAGCAGAGCTATTGGGGTTGGGGTTCCAAGCCCAAGCCAAGAAATCAAAGATGCCGTTCCAATGAATTTACTCCAATCAGTCTCCAATAAAGACGAAAAGCTGGCAAGTTTCTCTCTATCCTGGCAAGCTGTCAAAATAATTAACAAGATATTTGCTTTAAGGAATGTAATCAATTCTAAAATAAATATGCAGCTCAATCATATTAAATTGAATCACTTCTGGCATGACAAGCATGATTTCCGAATTTCATATTATTGAATTCCTAATGGTGCAAATTCGATAAGCTATACCAGCAAAAAATGATTACTACAAAAACATTGAATTTCTCTAGGAGGACTTTTATTAAATAGGATTTATAATGCTAATGTACACTTATCATCATCTACTACTTAATATGATTTTAAAAAAGGTTTATACAGGTAGCCTTAGTTTATCTTTACATATTTTTTCTTGGATTCTTAATTATCATACAGTTTTATATATGGATTAAAAATAAAATATAATTTAAACCAACCTGTAAATGGTTTCACATTTAGTAGTAACTAAGAAAATATTAATATATTGTCTGTTTGAAGTTAGATATATGAGTAACTGACGTCGAAAGAATACTTTAGACTCGGCCGCCCGTATTGATTGCTTAAGCCAACGCCACCTTTAAGCCACTTTTAAACTCAGCTACTTGTTGTTTTGCATCTAAACTCGTTTTGCCCAGCATTATTTCGGCGAGTCATCAGAATATTTTGACGATTCTCGCGTAGTTGCAATTTGGTGGCAGATAGAATAACATCATGTCTCCCAAAACAATCGCAGTGGTGAGTTCTACGAGCATAGTTAATGATTTCTCTGTTAAATATAAATTTCCAGTGGATTCTAGTTCTCTGGATTAACTTCTTCGAGTTGACAGCTGTAATGGGTGAAGGATACCAGCTGAGTTTCACGCATCCTGATGGATCGGCCTCTCGAAGGGAATCGGCGATAATGGATCCTGAGGGAAATATACAGGTCGACGGCGAAATCCGGCAGCAATTCTCAGGACCACATGAAGGGACGTTAGTTATCCTTTATAAAACAGGACCCAAGGGTTATAGGATACGATTCACCTATGCAGCGGGCACTGAGAAAACCTTCATGACAACTGTAGCTAAGAACGAACCTTTTTTGATAAACAGAATTGGAGTGAATGCTCTGAAGTCATCTGTTGGTTGAACTAGATTTAATTGTAGACAATAAATTAATAAAATTATAAAATAAATCAGTAGATATGCATTATAAATATGGAGAACGTGAATCCACATACACATGTATGGATTTTTGAAGTCAGTCAAAACGAGTTTTACATAAAAATCATTAAGATCTGTGTGTATTATATTTTGTAGCGTGAAGTCCGCTTGTACTAATTAATTAAGAATTTACCTCTCGAAGTATATATGTATATATATTTTTTTTGATGTGTAGAGTGTTGGTATAGCCAGAGCATTATTATTTATAGGTTAGGCATCATATATTAAAATTGGGGATGAAGTCACTGAATAATTAACAATAAAAACCCTATTTTTAGAATATTTGTCTTACCAGGAAAATAGTATGGAATGGTTTTTTATACCCGGTACCCAAAGGGTACAAGGGTATTATAAGTTAGTTCCAACCGAGAATGTATGTAACAGGCAGAAGGAGAAGTCTCCGACCCCATAAAGTATATATATTCTTGATAAGGGTCACCAGTCAAGTCGATCTAGCCATGTCCGTCTGTCAGTCTGTCCGTGTGAAACAACAGATCTCAGAGACTATAAGAGCAAGAGTTACCAAATTTGTTGAGCACATTGGAGTCTGTTGCACCCAGATCAAGTTTGTTTTAAAATTTGGCCATGTCCTTTTCCGCCCCCGTCATTAAAAACGTTATATAAGCTATTATATAGATAATTATAATAAATAAGTTGGCATTCGCGGAAGTGTTCTGAAAATTTGAGTAAAATCGGATGATAAACATGGAAGTTATTAAGCAATAAAGTTTCTGTGTATGAAGAATCATACAGAGAGAGAGAGAGAGAGAGAGAGATGTTGAAAGCGCTCGTGAGTGTTGCCAACATTGTTCCTAGCAATATTTGTCCTTGTTGGGTGTTGCCTAGCAACATTAGTCTCTTTTGAGTGTTGCTCAGCATGTTTCTAGCAACATTTCTTTTTATTTGTCAACATTTTCTTTTTTCCATGTTCATGTGCTATTTAATTTCACACAAAACGGTTTGGGTACCGGGTATCTCACAGTCGGTCACACTCGACTGTAGCTTTCCCATTTTTTTTTTTTTTTTAGACCATACAAGTGTGCATTTATGGCATTTGTGTTCGAGACAGGTGTACTTAATTTCACTTAATATTAATGATAAATTATGGAGATTAAGTTTCTATACTATAAGGGCCATGACAACTCCATTCAAGCCAGGAACCCAAACACATATTTTCCTCCCCCAGATTAATCTATCAGCTAGCAATCCGAACCATTTGAATCAACATGAGCGGTAACAAATATTTATGGGCAATGGAGCGAATGTTTCCATTCCGAAGCGTTTATTTATTTGTGATACAACTTTTCCAGGCAAATACAGACCCACACAATAAATAGTACGGCTGTGTGTGCTTACAAATATACAAAATTCTCTTTCTGTTCAGTTTCGTATACGGTATTTTGTGTGTATTTTCTGCCATGCCAGCTAATATTTAATGTTTTTATTTCCTTTCATTAATGACAATGCTTTGTTGCCAATATTGACATGATCTCTATCTGTCTCTGTCTAGGAGGGAGAAGGGTAAATGAAAAGAAGGACGAAATAGGGCAACTATGTCAATTGCGTCCAATTCTATAGCTGATGTCGATCGGGATGCGACTAGTTTCGATTTAATTATACACTGAGGGAAAAAACTGCTCTTTTCGTTCACGAATATGGTATTATTCTTCCTTCCTTCAAAAGGAGGTCAAGAACAAAATACCAGAGTCAAAAAGAAGAGTTCTCGCTCTGAGAACCGTTTTTGTTAACCTCTTTAAAAATGCATACAAAGATTTTTCAAAAACGAATAAATTCAGGAAAAATGGGAGTGAAAGTGCGAAATTTAAAATTTTGAGTATTGGAGCTGTTGGGGCTGGTGGAGCCAAACTCAAAAAAATGTCAATGTTGTTGTGATGTAGCTTCAAATACGCGTCGACACCTCAATCATCACGATCCGATACTCCGTTCCAAAGATATTCAATAAACACGATTTTAACGGCCTTTCCGAAATAAGAACTTTTGTCCTGTTGTTTGTCTGTCTGTCTGTCGATTTTTTTGCTTTACAGTCCTGAAAACACTTTTATTTTATTAAACAGCTTGAGCTAAACAACTTTTGTTCTACCACTATTTGGTTTTTCCGCTAGTTTTATTTCTCGCGCCCGTAACTTCTAAACGACTAAAACTAAAGAAACGTGCTATGTGTCGTTAGAAAGGTATTTTGAAATTATAATAGCTTTGCATTGACATAATTTATCATAAAATCTCACGATTTTGATAGTCACTCAAGGCCAAATAGCCTTTCGTCAGAAAGGTTTGAAATGATAATAGCTTTGCATTGACATTATTTAAATAAATATAATATTTAAGATGTCAAAATTTACTGATGATCTTCTTGGTGGGAGTGAAACAGTCTGTATAAACAACCTGCTGAATTTGTCTTCTGACAAAAACGATCTGTGTATCTGGCAAAATTAATTGTCAACAAATCTTATTTTTGCAAATGAAGATCAAGTTGACTCGAGTTGGCGCGAATTTACTAATAATGAAAATACAGGTCACGAAAAATCAGAATAAAGATTTCATTTTTAATTTTACTATATAAATTATATTAAAATAAGTACTCACAAATTTTTACAACACAATTTTTTCATCTCGACTCGGAATCGAACCCTGGAATGTCATGCGCGCCAGCCAGTCTGGCAAATCAAAGTACGCCGTCGAAAACATGAATACAATACTAGGATACATGTGGCAGTGGCCAAATCTAATAATTAACTTTAATGAGTAAAATTTTTGTCTCTCTCTCTTTTCCCCCTCAGCTCCCTCTTCTAAAAGCTCAAGAGTAACTTTTTCTCGACTTGAAGATTGTTTCTTCTCAAAATAACAAAATGAGAACAAATTCCACTGGATTTCAAGAATGCTTCATCGAGATAAAGTAAGAAAAAATGTTCTTGGAAAAAATCGTTCTCAATTTTTCTAGGTGTACGGAATCTTAGCTGTTCAGATTGTTTGATGGATTTTAATTATAATAAGTTCTCTTTATTCATTTTTCTCTTAAGTAATCGAATTTAAAGGATATGGGTTACAATAAGTGTTTTGTAACATACGTATTAGAGTTAATAAAAGGTCGAATGAGTTTATCATCAAACAATAAATGTGCAAAATTGACATACTACCTGAATTCCGTAGAACGCATGGATTCTACTTTGAGATAACAATAATTCTGAAATAACCAACTTACGATAAAAAAAAAAAAGATTAAAAGACAAGTTAAAATTCAACTAATTAAAAGTTTTGGAGCCATCTACATATATTAAATATAACTGTTGAAGCTATTTAGTAGCCCAGAGGACTGAGTGCCATGATTACGATGTTTTTGCACAAAATGAGTTCAAATTTTTCTATGTAGTTTTTCTCCTTTTTATCATTTAACACATTTAATTTCAGTTCTGTCTAAGCTAGGTAATCTAGCAAAATTGAACCAAGTGAATATTGTCGGATAGGCCAGGTAAAATAATTTAGTACAAAAATTCTTCTTTTGCAAAACTTAGCCCTATGCTATTTATGCATATAAACGGCAGCTTTGAAGAATCCACCCAATTTCCATTCAAGTTTCCCATGAAGCCCGAGGGTATCATGAGCTTCGACCAACTTATTTGGTCTTTCTCCTCGGTTCTTGTCTATGTTTGCTCAGTTGGTTGACGATGATGTTGGCCAACTGTCGACAAGGGCCGCTGTTGTTGTCTATTAATAAGAATTATATTTGCACTCTGCGGGCCCTGCTGTGTTCATTTGTGTTTTCAGCACTCGGAGGGGGAGCCGCACACATGCGATGCGAGCCTCAATTACTGCTATATACTTCCATGAATTATCGATAATTGCCTAATGCGGTTATCAGCGACAAAGGCGCGTAACTATCTCCATCTGGCAAGGAGCAGGACTCCGCCCAGGTGCTCTGGGTGGGCAAACGTCCATTTGAGTTTTCATAAGCTCATTAAATTTTCAGCAGCCAGCTCGGCAAGGCAATCAGCAGTCAGCAGTTTCCCAGACTGGGCAAATACAATTAAAATGCCATAAAGCAAATTAGCCAAGACAAACTTTTCATATTTAGCCGCGAGCTGTGCAAATTAGATGCGACAAGACGGGCGCTTAGGGGCTGAAATGGGGCTATGCGGGAATATCTCGTATTTCAGTATTCCTGTACTTAGTATTCCGGGGCCAGGGCGACACAAAAACACATCCTGCGCCTGCCGTAATTGCCAGGCGGAGCGGCACTCGTGGCTGCAACTTCAGCAAATTGTTGGCAATTATGTGGCACAAAGTAAAGTAAAACACAGTGCGACAGCCAAAGGAATGCGATGGGGAATACTGCGGCCAAATGTGGGCCTTCGAAAGGGGAGTGGAAGTCTCTTTGATGCCTGAATCTGTGGGTTGATGTGGCTAGGTGGCTAATTATCTGATCAGTTCTAATACGTTTTGGTCTTCAGGTGATTTAACTTGTAAAGAAAACTAGAGGACTAGAAGACTATCCTTAAACATATCCTTTCCAATGAGATTTTAGGGCTGCAAATCATATTGAATAAATGAATGATAAACTACATTTGTTTTCCTTACACTTGTGTAAATGCATTTTTCCATTAAACTCTCTATGATGCAATCAATCACTGAATATTATACTCGACTTCTTTTACATTAACTACCCTTCTTCATATGCACACTCCCCTTAATTTCCCTTCAAATCAATTAAGATTACAATCTGAGGGTATTTTAGAAAAATTAATTCCATCCCAAAATCGGAACTCTCGGCTAGCTACCAACCTCACCACCCCTCTTGGTTCGACAACCTGCTGCCAAGTGTATTAAATTATAATTATTTGTGCATGACAAAGGGTCATGAAACATGCCTAATGACACATTTGCCACAGACTCGAACAAAACGCGGGCCCGCCACTACAACAACAGCTCGTGGGCGGGGTCGGGGATGAAGGGACTCTGGAGATGGGATTGGAGGGTGAAGGTGGTGGCCAAGGGGCAGACCTTTCGTGTCTCCCTCTTGTGAGGATAGCGACATCGTCCGTGTGTATGCACACGGCTACAGTTAACAACGCTCGTTATGTTCGAGGCGTGCGGCAGCCGAAAAGAAATTAAACAAAATTGCTGCAAAACTGAAAATTTCCACATGTAATGCAACACCAGAAACACGTCGACCACGGCGAGGGAGAGAATAGTCGTGATACGTCACAAATGAGATACATCTATCAGGTTATTATGAGACCCAATATTTCCTAACTGAAAAATAATTTTTCTAAAATATTTGTAATGATGTAAAAAACAGAAACATGTTCAAAATTATTCAAACTATTTTGAAAAACGTTGAAGTATGCCTTGGCCTATTCCCTATTCGACGGCATTAAAATTATAATATGTAATGAAAAACCACCTAAGTTATTTTTTTCGAACAAATAAAAGTAAAGCACAAAACACCGTGTGCTCCAGCCGTCCAATGTTGTACTATCCAGGTAGAGGATTGAATCTCTCAAAATAGGAATATTGTATAAGTATAGGAACATTCAATTTTAGTAGTGTATTAATATTGAATCCGATTAAATATATTTATTATACCTATAAACTATTATAACTACAATTAAACAAACATTTTATTTTTATGTTTTTTGCTGTGTCTAATATAGATACAGTGTATTATTGTTTTCTGTTACTATCTTGTAGTAACTTTTAAAATAGTGTGGGGCGGAGTTCAATGGATTAATACAATTGTGAAGAAAAGTGTAAGAAAGGGTTAGCTTTAGGTGTGAAAATTTATATTATTCTTAAAGATTCACCAAGATTGATTTCTTAATTGGAATTGATTTAGTAAAATTTAATTAATAATATATCTAACAAAAGAAATCTCAGTAATGGTATAAAAGCAAGGTTAAAGTTGCAGCACAATGAAGCCAAGTATTCCAACTCATCCCTTGGCAAAAACCATGGGCAAGCCAGTCAGCAGTCATCAGGTTTTTGAACTAATATCTATTCGGCATTTGCCTTTAGTGGAGTTTTCCACCCCCTCTTTGGATTTTCCCGCCTCTCGAAACTTTTCCGCTGCAGAACAGTGGAATGACCAAAGTTGAGGAGCCAAGCAGCGCGATAAGCGCATTTGGGAATGTTCCATGTTTTTGGTAAGGGCCTGCAGATAAGATCCGTAATGGTGCCCGCCACATTTAGCCGGCATCGCCGAACAGCTTTGCCTTAGTTTAGTGACCATTTAAGAAGTGTTTAGGGAATGTTTCTGGCAAATATGCATTCATGTGGACCTTAAATAGCCGCAATCCTAGGGTCTATCTTTAGAAAGTCTACTGCAGTTGGATTAATTGTTAAGCAAACTCACCAATAATTATTGGCTGTTTTAATATAAAACTAAAAAAACATTTAATTAGCGTTAGTTTATTGTATGTTTTCGCAACTTATCATAGATAAAGTATTTTATTGTTTTTACTGTTCATATATCAATGACTTGTCTTCTTTTCCAACAATAATCCCATTCAGTTTTCAGCCTGATTATCTGGGCACTGCTGTCCCATCGACTTACTTTCCATTTGAAACCCCGTTTCTTGGCTGCAATCGAACACCCGGGCTATATATCGTCACTAGCTGGGATTAATATACTTTTTCGGCTTGGGTATTCCGTTGCGTTTCATGCTCTGTTCCATGGATCTTGCACCACGGTGATTGTCTAAGGAAATTTGAGTCGTGGTCGTGTCGCATTTGGTTTTTACTGTTGATTTTTTTCCTCTTTGAGCTCAGCTTGTCTTTATCCTCCTCTCTTGGCCCTACTTACGTGTTGCAGGCAGACAAGACTCGGTAGAAGACGAAAAGGGCCAAAAACAACAAGAACGGGGCACATAAACTAGACAAACATCGATAAGAGCAAACGAAGGTCCATTCAAGTGGCGAGCAGGGCCGGAGGGACGTGCCTCGGAAAACAGAATTTACTAAGCAAATACGTGCATATGGAAATGTATTGGACGAACATGAACTCAGACCTGAACTCGGCTAGGTAGAGTTCTCTTTCTCACTGACCCTCCCCACATATATTTTGATTCCTAAGCGAATTTCGTAATTAAACGGAAACGCTTCGAAATTAGGCAAAGAGAGGAAATGACATAGTGCCAGGGCTTGAGGAGAATCCGGGGTTGTGATGATCGCGGGGAGCTGATGACGATTCCCCAGAGGTTGTTAATTATTCTACCAACAACGCATATGGCTGCCTTTCTTATACATTAACCACTTTCTATGCATCAAGTTGCAGGGAACACTCTTAATATGAGTCGAGCTTATATTACAGTTTTCTCACCATTACCAGATTGATAGTGCGCTAGAATGTGTCACTAAAGATTCGCGGAAACTTTTGAAATCATTTTTAAGAATTTGATTATAATTCGATTTTATTAAAGTTGTAAAATAAACAATCATATTTTGTTAATTTTTAACTGTTTGTAGTGTCGAGAACAGAAAACGTTTTATATTAAAATTTATTTAAAACAAGTTTCTTATTTCTGGGCAACACCCGAGTATTATATGATTTTCGTTAGTAATTAATCAAAATACTTGTGAACAAAACTATTATTTAAGACAGTTGCTAAAAAATCATGGTGCCCAGGTTTTTCTGCAGTCTTATTAATTTTTCACAATAAAAAACAATAAATCAATCATCTTAATAACTTGTTTTATAGTATAATAATTTAAAACTAGACATTGTTTAAATATGAGTAAGGTAGCTTTAGCAATTTCATATTGCCCAGGCTATCCACATTTTATGATTTTAGAAACCGACAAAAAAATGTAAAAATCCGAAGCAGGTTAACAGGAAAAAGGATATGACCTCAATAAGATCAGCACTATTTTAATGACTTTCTTAATTTTGTTTTATAACAACAACAACAAGGGTGCACCCCGGACCTAATTATCCTCCCCTATCGAGGGCTCACTGTCCGGATGAGACACTGTGAGTGTGTGCTGGGATGATGGGCCATCCATATGCGTCAGGTTGTCGCTCTGCCGGCAATTGCTGCCAGCTGTGTTCATAATTTGATATGCGCCAAATTTGATTCGAGTTTAGCACTCGGCCCGCTCGGACGTCGCTTTAATTAGCTACAGTTGCTGCCTTTTTAATGAACAGACAGCCGACCAAGAGGAGGAGGAAACGGTACTCAGTTTCATGCCCCGATCTCCGATTCAGGTCCGGACTCCGGCCCTCGGCCGCTTATCAATTGCGCTTAAATCGCGCACATCAATTACACGTCTGGCACGTTGCCCCGGCAGGCCTATCAATAAAATGTGCCGCGTTTCAGGTTACGTTTTTATTTTCCCTTTTTTCGAAACGATTTAATTGAAATACAAGCCAACGGGCAGGCTGAAATCGAAGGGACAGGCCCCTTCCCGACGCATTCGTTTTAAGTCTCAGTCGTAAAACTAGACGGCGACCACATGGAAATTAATACGGTGATTTCGATGCTCTTTCGCAGGGAACCTGAGTCTCCTCATTTTGAATTTCCGATCCGTTTGGTAAAATGTGGAACTGGACCAACACTTGAAGGGGGATCTGAGGGAAATGAATAGCACCAACTGAATTTCCTGTTCTTGGATTTTTAATACTTACTTAGAGCTTAGAGACTTCTTCTTAGAAATCTTGCGATACATTTGAAATATTTAATATTATATTTTTGGACATTGCCTTAAATTTAGGCAATATATTTTTTAGGCAATACGATGGCCTAAAACTGGATTTGTAGGCCATTTAAAATAATTAAGTAGTATGCCAAAATTCGTACAGTATATATCTATGCTGTTGCAGTAGAAAATTGCTTCGTCCGTCGCAGCACAGATTTTAATAAACTTTAGCATATTAGCATATTACCAAGTATCTCACAGTTGGTCACTCTCGGCTGTAGCTTTCCTACTTGTTTATTATTAAAAGAAATTGTATGGTATAAAATATCACTCAGAATCAGATTAAATGTCATCTGATATGTTAAGTACATTTGCTTCATATTGTTGTATCGTTCAGTCGTCATATGTGGGTAACATTTGAAAGAAATTTCTAAGAATTATTTCTATAGTGACATTACATGATTATAGTGGTTTCACCCATGATTTCGAAGCAAAATATTTATATAAGGATCATTCGATATCCACGAAGTAATCTAATAATAATCCGAACCACCCAAGGACGTGTCTCTCAGTGTTGGTAAAGTGGGCACGATTTCCTCCTTCCCTTTTTTTTCGCCCTTTGGCTCTACTTATGCCCTTGTACGTATGTCCTTTCCCCGTTTTCCATTTTCCTCCTCCGACCCCGATTTCTAGGAGCCCCCTTGCCAGTCGCTTCGCTCTTACTCATTATTCGATTCGTTATCGACTGCAGAAACTACGTGAAAGATTTACGCTTCAATTGGTTTTATTTAAGCGCAAAATGCAGGCCGCCCGAATGAACCAGGAAAAGAGACGGCTCTACAGTGGGGAGGGGAGAAGGGTAGCATCGGTTATGGAAATGATTTTTGGAAGCGATGCGCGCCAGTTGCATTGATTTACATGACAATTGCGATGAAGAAAGCGAGGGCGAGGATGAGGGCCTGAGAAAATGCACAAGAGACTCTCGAAAGGAGAGATTCCTTATCGCCACTGACAACCCTTGCATGATTTATAAGACGGGGCTCTGCGGAGCACAGGAAGCCGGCCCGATATCTTTATCTCGGGTGCCCTGCTAAAAGCAAATCATAAGCGACTCCATACGGAAGTCTGAGTTGTTCAGCCCTTTTCCACACCTTTCCCTTCTCACACGTGAAAAGTTGGCCCAAAAACTGAAATAGAAAACTTGGAAGCAACCCCTCGGCTTCGGACGGCCACGGAACTTTTGCCTGGCGTCCGGAATTTCCGCCTCCATTGGAGTAAATAATTCTCCAACTCAGGCCTTCCCTGAGAATGAAAATAAAAAGTAAAGTAAGTTGTAATAATTTGCATTTGGCTGCCAAATGAATTTAGCCACTCAGGCGAACTGGGAGGGTGGTGCTGTGGCAGACAGATAACTTTTAGCTTCAATTTCGGATAACTTTGGCCCGGGGGAAAACGCCAGCCAGCCAGTCAGGCTGCCATCCCGTCATTCCGTCATCCGGCAGGCAACCACCTGCTGTTAACTCGGGCCGACTTTCCCATTTACTGGCCGCCCGGGGTTGGTTTTAGTCCGGAATGAACGATCTTTGAGGGTTTCTGAAGAGCCGCATTTCTTGGCAATTCTGCATAAAATTACAACTTGCCAAAGTGAATTTACTTAATTAGAGGCAGAGTTTATGGACGGAATTTCGCACATGCATGAAAGATCTAAAGACTCGAGGGGAACTGTAATATTTTTCTTAATTTCGAATTGCAGCGAAAGCAGTGAAACGGTACAGATTTATTATGTCTTAATATACATATGTACATACATTATACAAGATAAATATATAATAAACTCAAGAGTGTATATAAAATACATTAAAGCAGATTAAATACGCATTATTATTCAATTACTTTATTACTCGTCAAATCCTGGCTAGTTTGAGTGCAACCAGTTTAAAATGCTTTCTACTGATTATTCTATAAATAGCACTACTATTCCTTGAAATACTTTGCACATTAAATACTTTTTCTGGCTTTGTTTTCTGTATTTAGGGAATCCCTCTCTTAAACTGCAATACCAAGACTATCTGTTAGCATGTTTCGTGTTCCGAGATGAATTTCCAGAAACTTTAGGACCGTCCAGCAGGAGCATAGCCACTTCGATAGGCATTAAGCGAGCCTGCGGAAAGGTCACATCCACCGACTCTGTAAAGACACCAAAATAAGCCAGCGCTCGTGAACTTCGCAGTTTACGTGAATCGCTTTTTTGGCAACTGCCGCCCATGACACTCTCAAACTAGCAGAAAAACAGAGGCGACGGCGAGGGCGGCAGGTAGAAGGCAAAAGGTAGCTGGCACATGTAAATATTCTATAAATTTTTATTTGCTGCCTGTCTGGCCGGTAGTTCTCATAGTTGTATTTTTTGCTGTGCGAGCTGCACCTGCCCTCCGCTTCCTATCCGTCCGTGAGTGTCCGTTTGTCCGTATGTTGTCCGGGCCGTGTTCAATTGTCTGCCCTCTGTTCAAATATTTTAAACGCCTGCCAATGGTCGGGGAGGAGGAGAGTGCTGCGACCTTAGCCAACTTTCGTTCACGTAATTGCCATTCTCATTGGGTTTCAGTTGCGAGAGTAGTTTGTGCCGGGCCCGGCCTGAATACTGGGAAGGGAAGGAGCATCGGAGGGATTCATGCGGTGTAAACACCTTTTCCGGGGCCTGAGCCTCGCCTTGAGGCAAAAACATTTCGTAATTCGGCTCTTCTGGGCTCCCGTTGCCTTGCCCGAAAAGCATAGATCCCGATGCTCTGGCTGCGCCCAGAATGCCATGGCAATTAGGCATCATGGAACTGAGCACGGCCGCATGATAGCACGATACAACACTGAGGGAAATTTCTTGCATTATTTCTACATAAATAGTAATTTGTATTTTTTGTTCGTTAAATCTAGAAAATGCTCTGCATCCAAAGCCCCGTTATGGCTTCACTATGACTTTGACCTTATTTTGTGCTAATATTTAGCCATTAGAGGATTCCATGGAACCCTGAATACAGTTCTCTTGAGATTATGATTTTTCCAGTGCACAATAGCTCGATAGCATGTGGGCATGGCCAGGTCGCGCTGCTGTTCTGGCCAAGCTGCCAGGAGATGAAAGGCAACACGATTCGGGGCGAGACTCGGGCTTAAGTTTCTTAGGTGCGTCTAATGAAAGATTCAAGCAATCGCGACGAATGGGCGATGGGGTGGGTTCGGGGAAGGGTAGCAGAATGCGCCCCGGGTGAAGCCCCAGATCAAAGACCTATCGATTAAAATTCTTGTAGGGAATTTTCGAAAATCAAATATTTTCAATTTCCTGTCCGTGTCGACAGAAGGGCGCTGCCCAAGCCTAATTTAGTTTGATTTGGGAAAGGCCTTTAATAACGATTTTGTTTCCGCAGGTAGTTTTTAATTAAAACTTAATATCTTGAGCCTTGGCATTTCATTGGGCGAAAACCAATTATAAAATATATATTTAATGGCATATTGAAGCACTTTTGCTCTGAGATTTTTGCAATTAACGTTTATAAATTAGTAGTAGTTGGTTAACATTGAACTTTTATTCTAAATGCTCGTGTTAACAAATAAAATTTAGGTTTTAATTAATTGCCCGCAAGAGAAATGGTTTGTTTGATGTAATTGGTAATAAGAAAGCCGCTATTAAAGTGTACCCAGCATTGCTGAACTTCTCGTGGATCCCTTATCCTGTAATTATAAATACCCGTTGCCATAAAACCACTTTGAACTTAGTTCCTTTATTGCCACCGAAGCTTCCCCAACTTTTTTATACAAGTCCCAAAATTGCAGCAGTGGAAATGCATATTGCCAATGGCAACAACCAGGCGAAGCCAAAAATTTAATTACTTTTTATTACCAGGAGGCGGAGGTGGGCGCGGAGGCACAGGCAGAGCCAGAGCCAACAAACCCACAGAGCCAGGCCTTAACCGAGCCGAAGGGGATGAAGGCTGGCTGTCAGGCCATTCAGGCTTGCCTTCCCTCCTCGTCTGACTAAAAACTTTTGATTTGGCTTCGTGCATACATATATAATAAGACGTCCATGTCAAAGTTTCGATACCGCCGTCGCTGCCGTGTAATATAATAATACACACTCCAAATTAATATTAATTCTTCGTTGGGCGGAGGGCCGACGGCAACGCTCTGGGGGTTGGTTTCTGCCCTCAAAACTAAGACAGCAATTTATTGTAAGATAACGCCAAAGCCAGCTTGGATACGGGATACAGTCCGAAGCATGCTCCATTTACACCCGAATTTATGGCACGTGCCTGTGCCACCCGAAAACGCCCGTCGGGGCGTTGGCCAGGACTTTAATGAACAAGTTGCAATGGGGCGAAATAACAGGAAAGCAAGGAGGGGATTCCCCCAGCAGCGCCACAAGTGCTGATGCAGATCATTTGTACAATAAACTAACAGTTATCTTAAATCGGCACTGTACGAGTGAGACTGTATAGTTAAATTTAAATCATAAATGAATGGAAAAGAATTATCGAATTCAGCCAATACAAGATGAAATTCAAAGCATTTATCTCGGACTTGATTCTAGTTTCAGAGCTCAGCTTGGACATAATTAAACTTTATGTGTGAGTTCTTTCAGCTTACACTCAACTTAAACAGGTAACGGGTATATAAAGGCATCTCAGAGTGTTACAAAAAAAACTTGTGTGTACTTGAAGTGCACATTTATCAAGAACTTCTGGGAAAAGAGAACCAGAAAATAAAAAAGCGAGACTAGCTGAGGACTGTGGAAATGGGGCACAGTGGGACGTATTTAATTTAGTTGCCATGCAACTTTTCACTTTTGTTTGTGCAGGCCCTCCGCCCCTTGGCGTGCATTTATCTCATCGCCCTCGCATCTCTTCGTGGTCCGTTTCTAGCAAACGTCGCCGCTTGTTTGTGACATGTTTCGCAATTTCTTAGGCTTCCGCTACTGCAGCTCGACCGCTGGTTCCCTATATTCCTTACTCTCTATTCTTTTTATATTACTGCTGCCCCTTATTTTGCCCCTGGCACTGGCCATTCTGTCACATTCACACAAACAAAAGGCAGCCAAGGAAGTGGGACAGGGATGCAGTAATCCACTCAGAAAAAAGACCAGTCAGGAAGTGGCGGGAATACATAATTTTCAAAATACAGTTGAAAACTAGTTGGGATTATAATGCCGTATCAATACTTCTTAGCTAGTTCTGAACATTTGAAACCAATCAATGTTGTTTAACCATTTAAACTTTGATTTGTATTTTAATAAATAAATAAAAACCTCTCTTAGTATTTCGGAAAATATCTTGGTTATCTGCAGCTCATTTTTGTTCGCAGTGCAGCGAGAGATAGAGCCAGGGGCGGCCCACATGTGACCCAGGCGGCTTACAATAGAACTTAAGTAGTGACGGATCGAATAGATATGGTAATACAATACACGAACGCAATAACAATAACAGCAGCAGCACAAACAATGGCAAACGCAGTTTGCGGAATGGTGGGAAAAGCCAACAATACATGGCGGTGCGGGGACAACAAGGTAATAAACGGGAATAATGGGATGGATGGTATGGATGGATAGACGGTTGGACGGCCAGACGGTCGCCTGGATAGCTCGGAACCTCTCACATTTACTCCGCATCGCGCCAAATTCGGCTGGCTTTCATAAAACCCGTCTAATATCGGGAAATAATCAAAAGATGACCCAAAAATAGATAAAGATCATCTGCATGTCCTCTTCAGTTCTCGGAGTTAGTTGATTTTAACTATAAGTCTTAACCCTCTAAGCCCAAAGGTACCTCAAGAAATTTAGTATATAACCCGTTCTATCTAAAAAACGAGAAGCTTTTCAATCATTTGAATTATAGTTGTCAGTTGACAAACCCTATTTGTTATATGTCAACTGACAACTGGTTTTTTAGATAATACAGATTTTATAATAAGTGTCATCAGGCACTCTTGGGGCGTAGAGTAATCAAATCAAAGGTCTACGAGCAAAATTATTAATTAATGAAATTCTTGTTTTTAGTGAAGAAAGAAAATGAGGTGAATGATTCTGGTATTATTTAATTAATCAAAAGTGTTCACTAAATTATTTTACATTATAAATCTGTCATTTAATAATTTTACTCAAAAAAAATTGGTTTGTTAAAGTGTTTAGTAATATATTTAATTCTTTGACGGCTCAGTCATCCATAAGACCGAACAACTTCCATCGATAAATTCAAATTCACAAAATTTGGTTGAGGCAAATTTAATTTAAATAGTCCGCCAGCGCGCTGGCAGTGTGTGTGTGTGTTTTAACCCTCTGGGCACATTTTTGGCACTTTCCGTTAGCAAGTTTTGCGTGTTATCAAACGATTTACAACCCACAAGTGCGACTGCATAAATTATTAATAAAAAAAAGGAGAGACGAAGGAAAAACATGCATATAATGAAAGCCGCCAACCGCCAGCAAAAAATGCTAATGAGGCCTGTAACACCCCTCGCCGCCCGGGGCAACTGTTTGAGCACCCCTCTCCCAGCACTTTAGCCCTTCGCTGCTGCTCTGCGGTCTGCCTTCGGAGATCGGCGAGGGGTGTTCGAGAAGAGCGGGGTGGGGGCGACAGGCCCTGGCCAAGTCATTTCGTTTCGCTTGATTTTCAACAACTTCCTGGCAACAGTATTTAACCTTTCCCTTCGGTTCCAGGCCCACAGTCCTTAGAGCTCAATTCTCATCGGAGCAATTAGCGACAGTTGCAGCAGCACGATTCGGCCCGACAGCTGTTGGCAAAATAATAGCAGTATAAGTTAATGATTTCATTTTCCAAGATCAGGATCAGTTTATTGCAACTACTTGCATTTTATTTTAGCATTTACATTGTATTTTTTCTTAATACTATTTTTAAGTTTACCTCGAGTAAAAAAGGAAAGACGTGCACAAATGCAATAAACTTTAAAATCATTAAACAAAACCGAAAATATTTAAGTTTGAATAAACGTTTTAAAATTTTTATTTTTCATTATAACTACTATTTGAGTTTCCGCTAGTTTTGCGGGGCAACCGGAAAAAACTAGATTTTCCGCGCCCATAACTTCTAAACGACTAAAGGTACAGAAACCTTCTATATGTCGTTGGAAAGATATTTTGAAAGTGTAATCACTTTGCCATGATACGGCCCTGTTTCAGTTTTCACTAGGAAGTGAATTTGATAACATTTTCGGATTTCCCTTTAACATACACGGATTTCCCTTGCAAAAAAAAATTCGCTTTTTAAAATTTCTTTTTTGAAAGAGTGATCAGCTTAAATCATTTGGGATTATACCCAATCATTCAAATGGGATCATTCCCTAATTATTTCAGCTGGTCACTCTTTCCAAATGTATTTGCTTTCTCTGAATTTTGCTAAATAGGGGCTGTTCAAATGTTGGCCTTATCTATTTCTTCAACTATGGGCATTGCAAGGTGCATTAATGTAATGCATAAAAATTAGGATTAGGATTAGAAGCATTTGTGGCCACAAAAACAAAATTCTGAAGAAAAGGGTTGCCGAAGTCCAGGAAAAAGTTCCCAATGCACCACGGTTTTCAAAGTTCTAACATTAATAGAAGCGGTATTTTCAAAAAAATCGCTTTGTTAACTTGAATTAATAACCTTTTATTTAATGGTAAAACCATCATGAATGCGATTGTTCAAAATTAATCCCAGGAAAATGAAATTTTTTTTTTGTACCTTGAAAACCCTTAAACTGTCCCTCTTATTTTAGTTCGAAAACTTGAACACAGCCGGCGGATTTGTATTAATGCGAATACTTAGAATCGAACTGATTTTGAGGTTCAATCACAAAATAATTATTCATAAATCAAGTATGTTTTCATTAGCTAAATCAATTATGCAATAATGATCTTGAAACATCAAAGAATGGAAAACAACCATCCTTTGCAATTAACATTATCGCAATGTATTTTAAAATAATTATTTTTTGTTCTGACGAATCTGAATCCGATAGCCAAATGACAACCGGAAAGTTTTCGTGAGTTTTCGTTCGGGAGTTAACAGAAAGTTAAATGAGAGAACTTCAAATGCGTTAGGATTTTTAGGAAGTGAGAACTAGAATAGGTCTGAGAAATAATTTCCGTGTAGATTTTTCGGAGGTGGAAACTGGAACTGGCCTGTATATCTCGAGTTGTTGAATTTTACAAATAATGAACCAAATTTTCGATTTTGTTTACATATTATTAATATTGGAGAATTGTTTTGGATGGTAAGGACCGATAATCTTAAAAAAATTGAAATTTCAATCCGTTAAGTCAAATGATATCATGCTGCTAGCATCCTAAAAACTCGAATAAAAAATCCGTTGAAAAATAAAAACGTGCTAATTTTTTTAGTTGATGGCCCACAGTATCAAACAAGCCTACAACTCCAGAATTCCGTTGAAAAATAGATTTATCGTGGGTTTTCTACGCTAGACAAAATGAGACATTTTCGCAATTGTTTTTCCCGCCAACTACTGGATTAAAGGTGTAGTGTTGGACAACGCCTTTAAATGGTCTGTTAACTTAAATAAGTGTAATAAACAGTCGAATTTAGCTATAGGAAAGCTACGTTTTGTTAAATAAAAAAAGTTGTATATAAAATCAAGTTGAAGTATGATGAAAATTAAGTACTTGTCGTTATATACATACATAGCCAATTTATGATTTAGTACCATTAAGGTTATGCCACGCCAGCCGCCTCAAAACATGGTACAAAATTATAAATAATACATGTGTGAAAAACAATAAAACATAAAATGAGAAATCTGTACAAACACTATAACATTTAAGATAATCTCAAATTCAGAAGTTTTAGCGATTTGAAAGTTGTAAAGAGTAACGTAACAAAAAATAAATTACAATAAATGCAACTAAGCTGTAAAATACCTAGCCTTGAAGCTTAAGACCAGCGTGTCGAATAAGAAATTAGTTGAATTATTTGAAATTAATTTTTGTTAACGTTACTATTAATCTTCACAAAATTTGATATCAGAAACTTTTGAAGTTGATGGTGCCATCGTCACTTTATTCTCACCTCGTTAAGAGGTGTTTTTGTTTGATTGGTAAATGCTAAATTAAGAGTTCAATTTTTCCCGAAAGCTCTCTACTCTTTTGACAGCTGGGGTATCTGTATCTTCTGAATTCGCTGCCATTCTATCCCGTATCTTTGCGGTTGTCTTTGGTCGCTGCTTTCGCTTGGCTGCGTTGGCCTCGCCAGTTTCGAGGTTGTTCCCTTTCACGTTCTTTTTATGACAATTTGTTTTTAATAGTTGGTTGAATGCGCGTTGCCCTGGCGTTTGTCATTGCATCGGTTAATTTGAAAACTGTCGATTTTCATTTATTCCCTTCCGGTCTGTCCTTTCTCTTCCTTCCCCCGGTGCCCTCTTTAATGGAGCGTGTCAGCTGGCCAGAACTTAGTTTCAAGATAGTTTCGGGAACGCCCAGAAATTATCCACAGAGTGCGCATAATCGAGCGGTAAACCAGCCCGAATGGATCCGGATCTGGACGTCCTGGGAGTATATCCTTTGGAAGCCGGGCAATAAAAATAATACCCGAACCACCCCGGGCATATCCGTTCGCTTCGATTTCTGCTTTTTATGCTGAAAAAGCGTAATTAATGCGTTTTTCCCTTTCAACAATTCCGTTCCGTTTTTGTTTTTCGCTCCTTATTTTCTTCGTTGTTCAATCGTGTATTTTTTTTCGCTGAGCGTGCAAAATCGCCAAAACCAGCGCCTGAGGGCGGCTGAGGACCAAGGGGCGTGGCCGTAATGAACAATGCCAAACACACACTCTCAAAACGGGGCTGAGGGGTGGAACGGGGCCAAACTTTATCATTAAACATCCAAGAGTTACTTTTATGTTTTATTTCCGCTCGCAAAATGAAAAGCTTAAGGCTTTCCTGCCTTCGCACTTGAGCCACAATATTGCACTCAAGGGCTTAATACATAAATACGCAGGCAGGAAAAGATGTGCTACATATATACGGGAATATGGGGGAATCTGGAAAGGGGTAGCAAGATAAGTAGATGCAGGACAGCGGCAGCAGCTGCGTGTGGAAATTATCGCTGCCATCGATTTGTTATTGGATCAGAGCAGGAAGTGAAGGAGCGAGCTGTGCGGGGGAGCACGGAAAAGAGATAGATTGTCGAGGTGTTCGTTGCACTGAAAGCGCTTTCTTGATCAATTATTAGTATATTTTCCTTAAAATTTAGGAGTAACTCAAGGTAATCTAAGTAAAATATATATATTTTTTAACCAAACCAACGAAAGCTGAACAAAATCCACCGCACGAGTATCACGATAATTAGTTTGGATATATGTATAGTATTAAATCTATTTATCTTTAAGAGCAATGTAAGAACCCAACACTCTACAAAAATAAATATTACTTACAATAAATACAGAATTTGAACATCATCTATATAATATTATATAATTCCAGTGCATGATAGCTTAGCGGAGCAGACCGACAGCCGTCAAAGGCGTTTCAAGGCGTCTCAAGTGGCCGTGCAATGAGTTTTATTCCCATTTTCATTCGATTTCCATTCGTTTCGTTTCCACTCGATGCGATTCAATTCGATTTGGTTCCCTTGGGATTGGGGTCTCGTAAGCGGAGAGCTCGGTCCCCTTCCCTCGCATATATTATCTTACCCCCTTGTCGCATGATTGTGCGGCGGGATTGCGAATAAAGCAGACGGAGTGAGCGCCAAATTATGTCTGATACTTTGGCTATGCTCAAAGAAATAATAAGAAAATCGCGTTTCAAGGCTCTCAACGCGTTTCACGTGCGACTCAATGGCAATGTTGCAAATGTTGGTAACATGTTGCTTCCGAACTGGAAAGAGATGTGTTTTTTCAAGAATATTAGTTCAGTAACTGACCAGGACCTTGTCAGAATTCCCCTTTCCAATACCTCAAGTGGAGGAATGTTTATTTAGAAGATTTATTTTCCTTCAAGCAGCTGCAGGATTGACAGGTGTAAGATCATATTCTGAAAAATTGTTTGCCAAAAACTCTGGGCACAAAAAATAAATTATATTAATGAATGTTTTATCAAGCATTCAAATATTGTTACCTGGAACCGGTTAGTAAAATCTATACATTTCTTGTATTCTGATGAATGTTTTTAAGTAACGATTTTGGGTCCTCTTCAACTTTAAAATAACTATTTGTAACTGAAAGATCTAAATCTGAGCAAGTGAGTGTTTGAGAAATCTCTTAATCACATTAATCCTTTTTAAATCCCAACTGCTTTCGTATCTAAGGCTAGTGGCAAACCCGCACTAAATCAGGGTAAGCAACAATCCAATCTGAAAATCCCATATTTACAAAAGGCGCACACAGACCCATAGACCTGGACTTCGTGTTCGATCCCTTTGGCTTACCCGTCATTAGACCAGAAAGCCCTGAAGAAGTGGTGCCTGGCCGTCCGAGGAACCGGCTAGAAAAACTCCTATTGGGCGCATGATTAATGGCCGCAAATTCATTTCCGCAGGAGATGCTGGCGATGGGGACGGGGACTGCAGATACTTGTATACCACGATTCGTGGATTCGGCATCTAAGGCTCGGATGCGGGACAAGCGATTCGCAGCGAATCTTTCGTGTATCTCCGCACACTTCCTGGAATCCGCCCTCCAAACAAAATATATTCGAGTATCTGCAGGTAGCGGTCACAACCAGACATGTGTGTGTTGGCAATTCTCCGGCGCGCCATAAGCTGGAAATTACTGTAAATCAGCAAATCAGGTCATTAGATACATTAATCTCGACAGCATGGACAATTTATGCTAAATTATAGCGTGCCAGGCAAACGCAGGCGCTGCCAGATACATTTCATGCGCTGGCTTAATCCCTTGGATACTTTGGCCAAACGAGCGCACCATCTGCAAAAAGAGCTATGTGTGTTTTTTCAGAGTTCACTGGAAATAAAAAGAATACTTTCAAATATTGCTTTTTAGTTGTTTCCAGTGCTTATCTTTGATTTAAAATTTTTAGTGTACTATACTAGTATAGTGTTTTTGGATAGTATCGTTGACCGATATTATCACCCAGCAATAACAATTATTTCTATTCATTGTTTGCTTGATTAATCAAGATTCATGTTATATAGTTTTATAATAATGTAATATATTTATTCCACCAGAATATTCCATTTCATTATAATTTTACAAATTTATATTTTTATATTTTAGAACAGGTTGTAATCTTAATAAAATGTTAAGGTTTATAATTAAAATATCAATTCTTCAAAATTACACTTTTTATATGTTACCCACTGGTTAAGTTCCCTTTGGAATGAATAATTAAGTTTGGAAAACTTACAAGCAATCCGTAAATTATTTTTCAAAGTGCAGTCATTGGGCTTTCCCCTGGGCAGGTGCGACCCTTATAACGAGGTCCCGAGTAGCAACGTCAAAGCAAGAACGAAAACAATTTGTTTAAATATATTGCGCCCGCATCAGAGGCAACTAAATATGTGTAACACGAGGGCTCAGCAGCAGCAGCAACAACCCCCATATGTCAACCTGAGTGACAGTATTACCTGCCTTTTCCCCTGCTCCCGCCACCCGCTTCCTTCGCTTCCGCTCCCTTGCCATTAATAACTGCAATTTGAAACTGCAATCAAAATGGTTAAGTGCAGCTCACCCGGAAAAAATCGAGCCCCGTAGCGTATTAAATGTCCCGAAATTGTGACGTCCAAGTAAAGGCAGAAGAAGATCGAAAATCGGGATAGGAGAAAACGATGAATTGGACATGACATCACGTAAGCTAACACCGCCACCTCTTCGACGGAATATACGGTTAAAAGAATGTTCGAGAAATATTAAGCTGTCTTACTCAGCTCAAGGAACTTCGCAGTTGCAGTATCAAATATTGTTCTTGCATGAGCTTCTGCCTCTTTTCAGTTTGTCGGCGACACAATCTGATAATATGCAAATTTTTGGACTGCAATTCTAGAACTTCTAAGGGAACTGCAGAGATCGATGATAGCCTCAGCACTGCACATTCAGTATTTAAACTATGACAGTCTTCCCTACACAGCTTACTTTGTTGTATCCTTGCTGCTCATACCAGCCTCTGTCCAAAAGGAAGTCGTAAACCTTTGGCAGGGTGTCTCTCAGGCTGATCCTTGATATGCTGACGATGCCGAATATAGGTTGGCAGTTGGCTTCCGCTGAGACGGTACTTTTCCCTTTTTATTATTTTCGGATGAGGTCAATATTCTTTTTATTGTTATTACTTTAAATAAATAATAAAGTGAGGATCGCGTTCCATTTTCCATTGCATGTTGGTTGTGCGCCAATCGAAATTTTATCAAAACCTTCGATAGATTGAAAATTTTTATTTTAATGAACTAAATGTATTTAAGTCACAGGACAATCGGAGATATGCAGCCTTGAGAAATATATGTAATATGTGTTAAATCCACAATATAATTTACTTTTCTAAACTACGAACTTGTCTGAACCATTAAAGTAATTGTGTCTATTCATATTTTCAAATAACTTTTTTTTTCGTATACGTAACTTAAAAGCCTTGAGGATTTTTCAACCCTTTTAGCTTACTTTTTAATCCATTTAAATTCAAATTTCCGTCAAATGCTTGACCAGTTTTAAACCAGAATCAATAAGCATTTCCTACCGGTTCTGAATTATCTACGAACAAAACAAATTTCAACTCTGCCACTGTCCCATGTCACACTTCAGCATCCTGCAGAGGTATTAAAAAATATCTCCCTTTATTCCGATTTTGACAAAAACTGGTCCAAAAATTAAAGCAGATGTATTTAAGATAGATACGGTCCAAAACATACTCAAATTCAATTATACACATAATTTATTTTGTAAAAAGATTTTATAAAAACAAAAAAAAATTATTTATTTTTCTATTTATTATTAAGAAAGGGCTAACTGCGACTTTGCGAATAATTTTATGATCATGCTTCGGTATTGTTTACCAATCCTCAGCAGTCAAACATTGAGTTTGTCACTAGATTTTTACAAAACCCAAATAACAAACACATTAAATTACGAAGCATTTCATTAAGGATTTAGAGTGAAAACACTACCCTCACACTGCCATATCCATTATATATATTTTCATCAAAACAAAAGTGCACCTTAAACAAAGTGCATATAAATTGTTTGCTAATTTGATCCGCGAGTGCCCTTATACGGCAATTGGCCGCCGCCGGCATTTCCAAGTGCTCTTTTCCTCTCCCTTTTTCAAGATTTTTTTTTATCGCCGCGCCGTATAGAATATCGTAATTGTTGTAAAATGCTGCCAAGATTGTGAGTACCGGAGAGTGCTGACTGGGAAGTCATTCGATGGGATCTGTTATTATTTGGGAATTATTTTAAATATATGCGCAGCGAGTGGCCTCTAACTCACGGGGGAGCGGCGCTCTGGGCTCCGAATTCGCCAACCTGAGATCTGCGGTGCGTGCACATCGCCTTGTCGGGGAGTGGCTAGGATTAATAGCCATAGCGGTCCTATCACGACCAACATAAACAATTGAGGCTAATTTGCAGCGAGAATTTATTTGCAGTCGATGTCTGAAGGCGATCTCAATTTAGACGATAAGAATAAATCAACTTTACTTATTTTAAGTCTTAAAAACAATCACATATTTCAAAATTTTGAGAGCGCCTGTAAGGCGAACAAGGTTTTATTGGTTTTAAAATAATAATTTTATTTGTATTAATATTATTTTAATGATTGCCGTAATAGACTTAATTGTTCAAAAAACTAAAATAAAATTAATAAAAAATAATTTGTGCCCATATTTCACTTGTCAGTCTTTTTTTCGGTTCTGATCGATCATCATTCAAATCACATTATTATACACCGATCACCAGGCCATGAAAGACTTTCAAATCGAAACCCATTAACGAAACCGTTATGAGACTCTCAGTATCGCCCATGTCTTTGATTACGATCTGCAATTATGCTTCACCGTCAAATTTAAGGATCATTTTGCGACTGCATAAAAGCGATCCGGATCAAATATTTGATATTTATGTATGGAATTCCCGAAACATAAATATAATTGTTTTTCAAAGTGGTTAGGCTACAATTGCTTTTTATTTCGCTGTATTTGGCTGTGTTTTGAGACCCAAAAGCTGAGCGAGATTCCGGGACCGCAGTTCTCTGAAAATATTTTCAGAGGAATCCGTTTAATAGCAATTCCAATAAAAAGCATAACATGAAAGGTAAACGGGGAACCTGAGAAGTAGAGAAACTTTTCCTCATCCTTCTCCTCCTTCTGCCGAGAAACAAAAAATAAATAATAAAAATTCCGAGTCGTATAACTGCAATTTCTCGACTCTGGGCCAACCCCCTTCCGAATATATGTATGTTGTTTTCCTGGTCATCATCCCTTTCGTAGAATGAAGGTCAAGTTAATTATGCATTTGCCAGCTGACAGACAACCAATGATGGGAGCCAAATGCCCCGAATTTCTGACAATTAGTTGCATAATTCTGTGTGGCGGAAAAGGAGACAGGAAAAATAATTGAAATTGTTTATAACTCGATGGGCAATCGAAATTGGACGAGAGCGAGACAATGGAAATGAATAATTCCCGAAGGGCTATTAAAGACATGCCAAAGGAGCGACTTCCAAAAGCGGCATCGGAACGGCAACAGCTACGTGATGAATCACGGGAATGGGCAGGAGGCCAGGTCGGATTCAGGGAAAATCAAAATGTATACAATGCATTATGAAGCAACTATGGACCGCTTCTGCGAAAGCCAGCGCGCAGCGATACAAAGATACATTTTTAAAATGTTAAATTGAAGCTCCGCCGATGTAGCAGAGGCTGGCGGTACAGTGGAGCCTGCGAGTGCCAGTAACCATAAAAAGGTATTTAGCAATTTAGATTCACTCGACGTGCACGCCGTCCAACATCATCCAAGTCCGCTGCCCGCTGCCCATGGACACCGAAGACGCTCTCGATGTTGCTCTTGTAGCTGTTGCTGCTGCCGCTGTGGTTGTTGCTGTTGCTGGCTGCGATCAAGCCGATGATTGCAGCTGGAGAGGATGCGTTCAGTGATGCCCACTGTGATCTATTCAAAAACTGATCTATGCGAACGGCAGATCCTAAATCTGGCTGGAAAGTGTTGTTAACATTTTAAATGAAAAAAAGATATATTATGAGTGGAATCAAATATTTATTATATTTTAGATACGCTTATTGGATTATTATGTTACTTACTAAAGTAGTAAGATTTTGATTTGTATTTTGTAAGAATTTAAGTAACTCCAAATCAATTAGAGAAAGGTATACAAAGTACGTAACTAATAACTTACTTTAAGATGCCACAGTAAAAAGGTCTATAGCCCGACTAAATTTAATTAAAAGCAGTTGACCTAATTTAATAACTGAATAGGAAATGCTTCCATTGAAATAAAAATAAGCAAATAAATTCCTCGATATTATAATAGATAGAGTTTTTTACAAAACTAAACTAACTTAAACAGTATAGGGCTGGCTGCAAGGCCTATGGCTATGTTGGTTTACAATGGTATTGTACCTTAATCTAATATTGGCTAATTGGTTAAATGATTGTTGTGATTTTTATGTACATTTCTCTTTTTATTTTTTAGATTTGCTGGTATAATTCTGTTTTTATTTTAAAGGAAGAGTAGGATTTTTTTTATGTTATTTGGGTCGGGGTTGCCAAGGAGGTTTAGAGGGTAAGTGTGTTTGTGTGTCCTAGTCGGAGTCGTATTATTATACCCTTGCAGAGGGTATTATAATTTTGACCAGATGTTTGCAACGCAGTGAAGGAGGCATCTCCGACCATATAAAGTATATATATTCTTGATCAGCATCAGTAGCCGAGTCGATCTAGCCATGTCCGTCTGTCTGTCCGTCTGTCTGTCTGTCTGTCTGTCCGTCTGTCGGTTTCTACGCGAACTAGTCTCTCAGTTTTTGAGCTATCGAGCTGAAATTTTCAGCATAGTCTTATTTCTTTAGCACGCAGTATATATGTCGGAACGACCGGAATCGGACTACTATATCCTATAGCTGCCATAGGAATGATGGCGAAATTAATGTAAAACGAGAAAGAAAGCTAACTTCGGTAAACCGAAGTTGGTATACCCTTGCAGTCTG
>VNJO01000640.1:0-25475 GCA_008042535.1 Drosophila tani
GATGACCCACGAAATACAGAGCAACTGACATTATAAATAAAATAAGCTAGTGCCCACTGTGTTTAAAAACGCAAATTAATGACGCCATTGAGAATCAATACAAGGTAACTATTACTAAGAAATATGAATACCTTTAACTAATTATTCCCATAAAAAAAAGGATGACCCACGAAATACAGAGCAACTGACATTATAAATAAAATAAGCTAGTGCCCACTTTGTTTACGCAAATTACAGACGCCATTGAGAATCAATACAAGGTAACTATTACTAAGAAATATGAATACCTTTAACTAATTATTCCCATAAAAAAAAGATGACCC
The DNA here is from genome assembly GCA_008042535.1 of Drosophila tani. Classification (NCBI taxonomy): domain Eukaryota; kingdom Metazoa; phylum Arthropoda; class Insecta; order Diptera; family Drosophilidae; genus Drosophila; species Drosophila tani. Next base: position 324 of record VNJO01000640.1, read on the forward strand.
ACGAAATACAGAGCAACTGACATTATAAATGAAATAAGCTAATGCCCACTTTGTTTACGCAAATTACAGACGCCATAAATACAAGGTAAATATTACTACAAAATATTAATTCCTTTAACTAATTATTCCCATAAAAAAAAAGATGACCCACGAAAATAATAAAGAGAAATCGCAAAAATACGGCTAAAAGCTGGGCGGATATACGGAAGAAGTATATATGGAGATCTACGATAAAAGAAAAGGAACTAGACGCTACAAAGAGAAACGAACATCCAAATTCGCTTGAGCGATGTAAGGGATGAGTGACTGACTAAAAGTGATATATCAAAATCCGCTGTAGGACCCAGCTACCTTCCAAGGATCAAAGTGTGGCCACCAGGCGTAATTCCTAGTTCCCCGAGGAGCTGGGGCTTTAAATAATTTTGGATTGTATTTATAATTTGGAATACAAAAATACACTTGAACAAAAAAGATTCGCCTGCCTTGATTTTGGGTTTTTATTTTAATGGATATTTGAAAAGATAGTTTATGGGCTTCCTCTACTTTTTTTTTACCTAAAACGTGTTAGTCCCTATTTCTTACAGTGGAGATCTGGATATCTGGAGAGCCGGACCGAGGAGGTTGATGAATGGGCCGGAGTCCGGGGTCCGGAGTTTTTGGACCTTCGGCGGCTGAGTCGCATTGTTTAATGAAAGTTCTTTCCCAAAAACTTTCTACGGCTTTTCCGTATGTGTGTGTGTGTGCGGGGGTGCCGCACGTATGCAAATGTGGATGTGGCTTTTGGCAAAAAGGACGAACAGGACGTGCGATGTCAGACGGCAGTTGACAGCATGTTTATTTGTTTGCCGCAACGCAGGCCAACGCTTTTCCCCCCGAAATGCCCAACTGTCGGCTTAATTCGGTGAAGAATTCTATACGAATTAAGGGCTACCCTTCGAAAAGGAAAAGAAAACGAAATTAAAGGTGATTTTTCGATTCAAAATTCAAATCTGGAAATTTAGAAAGTTAAATTGAATTAGGAAACAAGGAACAGAGAGGAGAGCGTATTTTGAAGGTGTTTTAAACCTCTTTATACACTTTTTTTATTTTAAATAGTGATTTGAAAGTTGAATAAAAAATTTGATATACATATTTTCTTTCTTACTTAAATAAGTTAATTTACATCTTCATAAAATAAGATGCCTTTAAGGATTATCATATACATATTTTAAGGTCAAGTTGGTTTAGTTGTTAATAGCATTTTATGACAATTTATTGTTATCACATTTACTTTTTTTATTAAATATATACGTACTTATTTATATTCTTATGTTTATTTATATTTAATAGGTTTAAAAATTAATTGCACTTTATTTTTTAAGCCTAATTATTCCACACTTTTTTAAGAATAGAAAAATAAAGGAAGGCTTGCCTTGATATTGGCAACGCAGTGAAAATTACCCCATAAAGTATATATATTCTTTATCAGCATTCTCTCTTGTTAATTAAATAAATAAAATAATTTATAATTTTTCTGGATCTGTCCATATGTCAAAGTAAATATTAAACACATTATATTTAATTTCTACAATATGTAATGTATTCAATAAATTCAATAAATAAGTGAAGTACCTTTGCTTGAGTTATTTCTATATATTATTTATAATGTAAATATATTTAGTGATCCAAAACTATTTAAATAATTTCTTAAATGCAAATTCTCTCCCTCCCTCATTCACAACTAAAAAGTCTCTATTGTGAGCCTGGCCAGGGACTCGCCTTTGGCCAGGACATGTCCCCATGTCCACTCGGACATGCGCGGAGTATTCTTGCTCACATGAGGTGGCCAAGTGTGTGTGTAAGGAGGGGCACGAGGGCCATTGTTGTTGGCTGTCAGGACTTTTGGTCCATTTAACATGTCTCATATTAATTGTGATTGGGGTTCATTTCGCCTCGCATTCATTTGAATATGAATTAGCAGCGTTTCGCATTTGAATATTCCAGAAGGCAGAAGGATACCAAGGACCCAGTGTGTGTCCTGCGCGGGTGCGGGTGCGGGTCATCCTTGGATGGTCTAGGATTTTGCCAATTTAGCTAAAAGGGAGAATCTGCCAAGTGGACACACATCATCGGGCACGGGCACACACACACACATGCGCAGAGACACATCCTGGCAGGAGCAGGACGACTTGTGACTCCGGTGGTTGACACTCGTTAAGACGTAAAAAACTATGCAACATTTTTTATGCTGTCAGTGGTCGGTGTGTGCGGGCCCAAAGTGTCCTTAAATGTCCTGGCAGCAGCCAAAGAAAGAGTGATGGAAGACGGCGAGGCGAGGAAGGGTCCTTGCCGCTGCTGCTGCTGGGAATTTACTGTTATTAATTAGTGCAAAACGGCCCTCGGGGGCATCCTTTTTTGGGCCCAAGCTGAGGCTGAGGTGAGGTTTCTTTGGGTTTTTGGTTTTTCGTTTTTCACTTCTTGGTTTCGGTTCGAGATCTGTGTCCTGTGTGGGTTTCCTGATTAAGGATTTTGCGGAATGTCTAGCCTCTTGGTCATTCGCAGGATATGGGAGCTGGCTGATTCACCCTGAGAGGTTTATCCACTTTACTGGGATTAGTCCTTAAACAGATGGGATCTGCAAAAAGGGGTTGCAGCTAATGGCCAAGGAGAAAATCATTTTAATTATGGTAAGCGTCTTGTCAAGGAGTTCTTTTTAGGTTATCAAATGATCGTTAAATTATTTATAATTTTTAGGATATATTTTAGAAATATTTATTACAGAAGAATGGTAAGGAAATCATATTAGAACCCTTTATCCTTTTCTAAAGTTTATTTTTATTGAACTGAGCCCAAAATAAGTTTAAAAAAATCAATAGAAATTCCTGTAAATTTCCTGGCTACCCCCTTTCTCTTAGTGTTTACTTAATTCCATAATAATTCCAATAATTCCACTTATTAGTCACAAGATCATTCACTTTCACTGCGCTCCTGGGCAACCTTTTGCAACCATTTTTTTCGTCCTCCCCCCTGTTGATTCAGTTTCGTTTGTATTGCGGTGAGTTGAGCCAACAGAAAACAAAGAGCGAAGGAAAGCGGAGAATTATTTTAAAAAATTGCCCACCGCCCAGTGACAGGATAAAGGGAAGCAGAAGGACACAGGCCAAATGGCAAACAGAGCGCATAAATTCAATCGGCAATCGGTGGCTGTTGTTGTTGTTGGTGAGGCGGACAACGGGATATCAGTCCGCAGATACATGCCCTTTCACACTCGTCCTTGCACTCATCCTCCTGCTCCTGCAGCATCCCTGCACCTCAGCTCAGCCCAGCTCGCGGATTTTCCCGATTTTCCCTCGCTCGGCACATTAGATCATAAATAAAATTAGAGCGCCGGGCCCATTAGGAGCGCATCGATATCAGATACGCCTGGTGTGCCTGTGCCCTGTCTGGGCACTGAAAAAAAATCCAATTAAATGGCAATAGTTTAGGAAATTTTAAGGTATTTATAATGTGTTTAGTTATTTGTTTTTGGAAGAAGAAAGAAGCTAGCTTCATTGGAAAAAAAGACTTTTTATTAATGGTTTAATTATTTATTTTGGTTTACCTTTTCTGCAAGAAGATAGAAGTTAGCTTTACTAGAAAAAGCTAAATTAAAAGCCACAGAACACTATATTAAATACGCTAATGATTTAGAATTAATGTTTAATTATAATATTAAATAAAATACCTTAAACAAGTATTATTATAATTAAACTAAAAAGAAGTCCAATTAAAAAATAATAATTAAAGAAATTTTAAAACATTTATTAGGTGTTTATTTTTATATTTTTGGATTACCTTTTCTGGAAGAATAAAAAGCTAAAATAATAAGCTAAAGACTAATATATTATACAAGCTAATGATGTAGCATTAATGTTTAATTATAATATTTAATAAAATACCGTAAACAAATATTATTATAATTACTTAAAAGCAATGAAACTATTCAAACTTTAAGCTTATTCCTTGTATTCAAGTTTAAGTCTCAGTACCGCCCGAAGGCTTTCCTAAAAATAATCAAATAATATTACCTAAATTATTTTAACTAGTAGAATAATCTGGTACTGAAATTGACAATGATTTGACCCTGTTATGTCCCCCTTTTTATTGCAGTGCATCTCTCGCTGTCTCCGTCCGAATGGGTTGTGTAATATTGATTAAATTGGTGAAACAGTTTTTTCTCTTTTCCCTTTTAAATTACTGTAAAATTTCGCACACTCACTGGGCCGCCGAGAGAGGTGTGGAGTGGGGTGGGGTGGAAATATCGTGCCATATATCCAGCAGGATATGTTAGGTCCTAGTGCCCTGTCACCCTTTCGGCCATTATCCTTTCTGCTAATAATATTGACACAAAGGATACTCTCTGGTCGCGCACTCCACACAAAAGGTATGACAGAAAAAAAACGAGGAAAGCGAAGCTGGAAAACAGAAAGGACGAAGGCAGGACGGCTTTGATCGGTGAAGTCAATTGTAACACATCGAATTGTTCGCATTGATGGATTTTGATTTATTTGCAGTTATTTATAGGCCGCCAGCCCCATTCGGCCAATGACTCGGCGTGGCCGTGAGTGGCACATACTTGCGACATTAGATTATCCGTTCTTATCCTCGATTTTCGGTTTCGGTTTTTACCCTTCCCTCTTCCCTCTGGCAGGACTCGCTGCATTTGGCAGGATGAACGTGCAGAAAGGCGGCAAAAACGGGTTGCTGCTGCTGCAAGGACACAGGACTCCTCGCCAAGGTGGTCCACGGACCGGGCTACGTGCTGCACACGGTCCACATGACATCTGCATCTCTGCATCTCTGCATCATCTGCATATAAGTATGGCCAGCCCACTCCACCGGCCACATCCACATCCGCATCCATTTTTTCCATTCTTTCCGCATTTCGCTTCAACTGCAACTCATTCGGTGCACAGAAAGGACTCGCCCCGAGGCGAGGGGCGCTTGAGGCTTCATTTAGGCCATAATCCTTAGAAGATTTATGCAAATTTAATTTTTAATAGGTAAGGAAATATAATTTTCAATCAAAAAAAAATATATATATTTTTAATTAAAGACCCTGAAGATCCCTGAAGCTGACTGATAAACATTAAAAAAATTAAGAAATCATGACTTAAGGGCCTTAAAACAAATCTCTGCCAATATATACAAATATTTGATTAAGGAACATAAGGTTTTTAAGATTTCTCGAATAAATTATGATAATGCATTATCTTTTGTAATAATAGTTTTATTTTTTTGGCCTCAAAGTAAGGAAAAAATACTTAATCTTAGAACTTTTTAAAAATCTGTACTCAAATTAAGAATAGTACGAATTTGAGTACGCGGACTTAATAATTATTATGATTTAATACCTTGATTTTTTAAAAATGTGTGCTTATTGATTATATAATTTAATTTTTGGCCAGATATATATCTATCAGGCAGGCTCCGGTTTTCACTTTCACAAGATTCTCTCGTTTTCGTTTTCGAAAACGAGAATAGGTGCTCCCGTTTTCACTTTCACAAGACTTTTTCGTTTTCAAAAACAAGCAAGTTTTTTTTGTCGAAATGAAAAGTAAATGCTTTTTTCTACATCAAATCGGTTCTTAATTACAAAGGGAAAAAAATAGTTGACTCCTTGGTCTATTGATGTTCATTTCACACCATCAGTAGATCAATCTAATTCGTATTTACTTTTTAAATAATTCTTTTCTGACCCCACCTCGAATTTGCCAACAAAATATTTGCCGTCGGCAACAGCAACTTTACTTTTGGTTGACAGTGCTGCCGTACTGTTGGTGGAACAAAACAATTTGGTCTAAATGCTTCTAAAATTAAAAGATGGGCATTAATAATGTTCAAGGAGGATTAAAAAAGGTTTAATTAAATAAACCAGTTTATTTTAATGTTTAAATGGAATTTTAACCAATTAAAAAAGGTATAAAAGTCATATTATCAAAGGGTGGCAGCCCTCTTGGACCGATAAATAAACAATTTCTGCCTTTAATTGGCTTTAGAACAAACAATTAAAAAGAGTAAAGGCATTTAAGCATTCCTTATACTTCTCAAAACATCCACGTCATCTGTTTGAGCAATTAGAACTATTAAATATTTCGATAACAAAACAATGACAAAAAGTTTGTGAAAACCGGAGCACCTAAAACGAAAACGTACGTTTTCGCCCAAAAACGAAAACGAAAAAAAAAAGTGAAAACCGGAGCCTGCCGGTATAACAAATTTTTATAGTTTTAATAAGCAAAATATACATAAATATATAGGATAATTACTATTGCAAGCGTCATAAAAGGGGTTTGGGACCTTCGTAATTTATTTATTATATTTTATATATACTTAAATATTTTCCATATTTGTTTTTCTACATATCTTCACCTCGCTAAACTCCTCGATTACCCCTCGCTTTTGGCAGCCGCGTTTTGTCTGCACTAATTGAAAATGCTCATGCAGCGCTCGCTCAGCGCGGTATCTGTGAGATACTTTTTCTGCATTCGTATCTCGTGTATCTTTGTGGCTTTCTCGCCGGCTTTTCATTCAGGCTTTTACGACTGACTGCTGGGCATGGCCAGGAAAGGCAAGTAACAGAAAGGAGAGGATGGTAGCCGGGGGGAGAGGCGGAGAGGAGGAGAGATCGGAGATGGAGATGGGTCGTCGCCTGTCCAGCCTCAAAATGGGTTGCTTGCTGCTCCGCCGACGCTGGTTATCTCCACACATCATTCCCAGGTCCTTTCTCTCGAGTGTGTGTGTGTGTGTGTGTTGTATGGGTGTGTGCTTATTGCATATCCTTAAGGTAATCACATTCACAATATAATAAAACCATGTGGTGGCGTTTCTTTTGCGTTTCAGCCGCCTCTGGCCAGGGGATTCAGCTGGGAGGACATTGCCAGTGCCCTGCGTTTTTTACCTCTATCTTTAAATATTTGAAATATTTTTAAGTCGGTTAAATAAATATGGAAAAAAATAAAATTGGGAATTTAATAAAATATTTAGCAAGCATAGAACTTCCTTTTTTATTTCTTATCGAATATCGAAAGAATTATATCACAATGTTAATATTAATTTCATGTTTAAAACAGATTAGAGAATACATATTTTTTCCTTTAAAAAAAAGGGTATCCTGCAACCGAATGTCCTGGCAGTTCCTTCGTCTTCTTGTTCTGGCTCTCTTCTGCGTTTCGTTTATTTTATTTTATATTTTTTTGAAAACTTTGTTGGTATCCAGCTACAAGTCCCTTGGGCAGCATTTACCACCCCATTCGCAGGCGGTCCTTGGTCCTTGAAGACAACCGAGGCGCACTCACCTCGTTTGGAGATTCCTCTCCAAAATGGACATATGGCCACTGGCCCACACACCACACACACACACACACCACACACGCACCCCCACAGCTATCTATCAGCATGGTGTGTGTGTGTTTTTGGGTTTTAAAACCTTAAACAATTTTGGCAACGGCTTGCGAATAGACTGTAAATTGGGAAATTAATGGCCCCGTTACAGCTCGTGTATTGTTTTTTAAAGGGTTTCCATTTTTTTGCTTTGTACTTTTTGCAAGGAGTGGTGGCAGGATTTTTTTTTGGGGGGGCGTTAGTCCTGCATTCTTGCGGCTTCCATTTGAAGATGAGGATTTTTTTGTGTTAGCAGCCTGGCTTCTTCGATTTTAGAGAGAGAGTTTATTTTAAGTAAATTAAACAAAGAAAATTAAATATATCAAACAGGAAATTACATTTCAGCTGGTAGTTACATTTGAAATTATGTAAAAACATTAAAAACTTTTAAAAAACTAAATTGAGTTATTGAAAAACATTTTTTTATAATTTTAAGAAGGTTAAAGTAAGGGAAATACATTATTACTGAGTAGCAAAAGGTGGAATTCAAATTCGAACTATATTTTTAAATATTAAAATTTGTGATACAATAAATTACGAAACAACGTTTAAATTATTTCATTAAAATATTAATAATGCCTCAACAATAAACCTATTTAACAGGAGAATTTCCAAATTAGATGTGCCTTGTTTTTTAATTAATAAAATATTTCCACAAGCCTTTACCTAATTAAAAAAACATCTACATTTGGCAGTTAATATTATTAAATATTAAAAACAAAAAAAACCCAGCTCAAACAGGTTGGCCAAACTCAAATTAAATAAAAAACCAAACAAAAACCGGAAAGCAAGGGCAAAATGGCCAAAACCATATGCAAAGGGCAGGGCAAAAAAACAGAAGACAGTGAAATAAAATACAAAAAAGAAATGAGAAATGAGAAATAAAAGAAATACAAGCGAAAACAGAAATTTAAAATAATAACAACCCAAAGGAAAACAACATTTGCAGATATTTCTGCGCCCGCCCCCATTGCGGTGATGTTGGGTTGGAAAATGTCCCAAAAGGGGTTGGGGCAAGGGAAAGGGACAGGGAAAGGGAAAGGAAACGGAAAAGGCCGGACAGGACAACACAGGACATACGCACACACAGTCACAGACACAGGGGCTTGGGCATTGGCAAACAAACGAATGAACAGATATCCCAGCCCCCAAGAAGCGAAACCCGAAAAACATTGGCAACATACAAGGCCATAAACTCACCCACACACACACACATGCCCGCTCGCAGGACTATAGATCGAGTCCTGCGATACATATACATATACGTATTTGGATGCAAGAGAACGGACCGACCGGGCCCATCCTTGGACCTTTGGGGGGTTGGAACAGAGCTGAACTGCCGAACTGCCGAACGCGCGCAGGACGATGCAGGACCTTTTATATTTACATGTCTTAAAATTTTAAAAAGGACTCTCAGGGTGGGGCTAGCGCCGACTGGAAAAGGACCTTGGCATCTGCTTTGCATATGTGCACCAAGAAAAAAAATATATATTTAAATCGATTCGGAAAATATTTAAGAATATTGAATTTAAATTAATTGATTAAACAATTATAAAAAAATAAGTATCAGGCAATATTTATTTAAATTCCCTTTTTGCTGATTTGATAAAATAAAATAAAATAAAAATAAATTAATTGATTAAACAATTATAAAAAAATAAGTATCAGGCAATATTTATTTAAATTCCCTTTTTGCTGATTTGATAAAATAAAATAAAATAAAAATAAATTAATTGATTAAACAATTATAAAAAAATAAGTATCAGGCAATATTTATTTAAATTCCCTTTTTGCTGATTTGATAAAATAAAATAAAATAAAAATAAATTAATTGATTAAACAATTATAAAAAAATAAGTATCAGGCAATATTTATTTAAATTCCCTTTTTGCTGATTTGATAAAATAAAACAAATTAAGTTTGTTTCAAATTAATTTCCTAAATAATATTCATTAGGTTTTGAGTTATTTTAAAAAATGTAAAGCAGAAGTCAAGAATTATGTTTGATTCAAAAACCAATAGAATGTTTCTTAATTGATGCTGGTTCCACTTAAAAATACTTTATAGCTGGGCACACTTTGTGTTTTGTCTGTGAAATTTTTTCTTCTTTCAACAAATTATTTTAAACAAATTAATGTTTATGTGAACTACTTAATTTGTAACTATTTTTCAAGGAAATAAATAAATCTCAATTTAAGCCAATTGCGTGACCAGCTGTGCAACATTTTTCAATGTGACTAACTTATTTATATTTATTACTAGCAATACTCGAAGATAAAAAACCCTTTTGATGTGAGTTAAATAATTTTAAGAATCGCAGAATATAACATTATTTAAATACCCTTCGGCTGCACATTTTCTCGCCGTGTATGCGTGTGGGCTGCCATTTTCGGGTGTAGTTTTGACAACCGAATTGTTGCTGTTCCCGCTGTTTGCCGGGGGGCCATTGTGTATGCATGTGTTTTGTGGTCCTTTTGGGCGCTGCCCGCGTCGCGCCGCGTCCAAGGAGACGGACTCGGGTCCCTGGGTCCCCGGATCTCCGAGTCCTTGGACCCACCCGACTTGGTTCCGTTTCATTAGTCGGACTCCCGTTTGGTTTACCTTTTTGGCCCGGGTATCCCGGCAGCCTCGGATCCCTGGATCCTTGGACCCTATATGTACGTATGTCTGTGTCTAGGGCCCGCCGAATGCCGAATTGGATTTATACGTGTATAATAAAAGTACTTGACGGGAGGGCCAAAACACTAAATGACTATAAAAAGCACTTTGAAGAGGGTCAAATGGAGATAAATTTGCACACACACACACAGGACATACTCACATGTGTGTGGGCAAAGGACATGCGACTGCGGAAAGGATATTTGCTTGTATCTAATGGGTTTTTATTCTCGAGCTCGTTTTCGTCTTACATTTTTACGATTCAGCCGGTCACTTCGGCCGGTTTTGGACGTGGGACAAGGGATAAACCCACACACACACACACACACACTCGCACACTCACATGGGGTGGCTCTTGGTCTGTCACTTTAGGGGGGGAGTTGGGGTTTGGGGGTGGCGTATTTTATGGCCGCTGTTAAAGCTTTTTGCGGCAACAAGCATTTTTCGCCCCGCGCGCCTTTTGATCCTGTTGGCAGGACACACAGCCTCAGCATCCCCCCCTTGCGGCGTCCATCATTCACTTATTTGAATAGTCCTGCCGCCGTCCTGGACGGGGACTCAGATTCCTATTCCAATTCCGATTCCGGGCCATTGAACGTCCTAACGGAGCGACCAAAGGATATTGGCTCGTTTTGTGATTAACTGAAATTCGATATACGCATTTTGGATTGGTAACAAGCATATGTAGCGCCGCCTGAATTGATATACATTGGGATTGCCATTGCCATGGTTTTGTCTGCTGGCAGAAGCAGAAGAAAGGGTTGCACTTCGTCTGTTTTTGCCCTTTTCAAAAATGTAAATAGGATTGTTCTGATTTTTCATGGACTTGATTCGCTCAAAAAATAAAGAATTAACGTCGGGAAATACAAAAGTATGATTTGGTATTTGATTTTTCGATTGGTATCACTTTGTTTGATTTACTTTTATTTCATTTACTGAGTTGTGTTTGATGTAAGTTCAGAGAAGGCATAGTAAATCCGTAGTTAAAATTATATTAATAAATGTGCTAAGTGAAAGACTTTAAAGGTAATAAAATAATTCCTTATTCTGATTTTGTTGGTTGGAGCAAATTTACTAATAATGTTAATAAAATAATATTTAATATTCAAAATGTAATGTATTTTTTCCCCTAAATATTTCTAGCCTTTATTTTATAATACTATACGTTAATACTGATGAGGAAAAAGTGACTCTTTGTTAAATAATATTTAAATATAAATATAATTATTTAAACTCCAAATTTCCCCATTATTTTTGTACATATTGTTTATTTTATGTACTTTTAAAGTGTTTGCCTAACAAATTGAATATTTAAGATAAGGCTTGTATATATTTTTTTTGTTGAGCCCAGCGGGACCACAGCCTGACAGCCTCGAAACTGACCCAATGCCCAGAACCCGATCCCAATCCATAAGCGAAATCAACTTTTTAGCGACTCTTTGCTCAACTTTTTCTGGGCGCACAGGAGGAGGAAAAACGGGCGGGAAAACTCGGGCGAAAAAGGTGCGAGGCACGGCGCACATTTTCCGAAAAAATGTAACTCGATACTTTCCGGGGAATTGGCGTTCCGAGGCGTCGTCGACCACTGGGCTTTTTGCATCGATTTCTAATTGCGATCTGTCAATTACTCGGAGAGTTATGGCCCAGAAAAGTTTCGGGGATTGGGTCGAAGGAATTCCCGGCGGGAATTTGGCCGGACGGACGGAGCGTCAAGTGCCGGCTCAGCCGGCAAAATGTTGCAATTTTTATGCTTTTTTATGGCTTATAAAAAAGCAATAACAACATTGACGCCGCCCAGGAAACCCGACACCAATGCCATTCCTTTCCCGTAAGTGTTTTCCTGTCTTTGCTCCTTGTTTTCTTTTTTACTTTTGCTGGACAAACATGATTAATTTCAGCGCTGATTTCAGTTGTCAGTTGTCTTTGGTTTTTGGCTGGAAAAATGTGATTAATCACCGGGATTTTCCGCCGTCCGCCGTTGGCCGTCGCTAATGAAAAGCCTAATTGGGGTTTCGCCATTTGAACCTGGCTTGTGCTTGTGGCCACCTTTCCTTTCCTTCGCTGACCATTGGTCGAAGGACCCTGCCAAGGACCGTCGGCAAACCCGTTTCAACGCCTCTCGGCCAGGGGTTGATGATGGTCATCTTGGCCTCTGGACTCTCAAGATCACTGGTCATCATCCTTGGGTCGGTCATCTTGATTAGGCTCGGGCTCAGGGTTCAAATTAATTATGGCGTTAAAGGGTTAAGAAAATTGCGTTGAAGGGTTTAAGGGAAAAGAAAGTGCTTTCGGGGTTGAACTGAGAGTTAATTGTTTATATTATTTTAATTTTATTTTGAGAGCTTTAAATACTTGGTTGCTTGGGTTTCCAGGATTTAAGAAAGTTATTTAGTACACAAGAAATTTCAAAATAAAAAATAATCAAGAAACTAGAAAAAATAATGTTGAAAAAACTTTGAATTTAATTTCTTTCCTACTGAAGGTAGATTTTATATATTTAAAATATTAGGAATTACCCTATCTCTTGACATTTTTCCATAGACTCGACATCTTGAATAAAATATTTTTTCTTTTAATTAATGAAATAGTTTAGGTAAGGTCTAAGTATTAATAGTTTATATTTAATAATTAATTTATAATAATATTAAATATAATACTCAAACTTACTGCAGAAAGCGGCGCGGCTCTACTTGATGGCTCGAGGAAATGTCTACAACTGATTATGATTGTTATCCCGAAATTCCTGCACGATCCTTGGGCCACAGTCGTGTCCCAAATATTGATCCCTAAACCGGAATTTCGGGGTCACTCGAAAGTCAACTCCCAGATCCAATCAGAACTGGATTCCACCAATCGCACCTAGTCCTCGGGGGTAGTTCAGGATCAAGGATCCCTGGCTGCGTGATCAACCCCTAAGCCGGAGAGCGAGATGACTATATATATATGGTATAAAGCCAGGTAGGCACTACTTCTCCCTTGATGATAAATAGCCTGAAAATAAAAGGTGTAACTCGTAGAGCACGTTGCAATATATTTACATAATCGGCTTTGGTTTTTAGCAACTTTATCATTTCAGCTCAACAAAACGAGCGATCTTTTAATTCAAATTACAATTTTATGTCTTTAACAGTTTAATTTTGATCTCAGAGGTTTGAGTTTCAAAGAAGATAAGATTTCTTTAATTCTTTGCAGCTTTTTGATATTTATTTGGGGTTTTCTTTAAAGTTTTTGGGTTTATTTCTTACAATATAAAGTAAAGTAAAATAAGTAAAGTTTGATATATATATATATATATATATATATTTTTTGAGTATTTTTAATGGAAGCTCTTGTCCTAATTTAATTATTTATCATGATATAATAGAGTTTCAGTGCATTTGGAAGATATATATTTTCTTTATTAATTAAATTATAATTTTAACAATTCTATTAAACTATTTTCCCTGAAATTTTAAGTCAGAATTCGTTCCCATATATTTTTTTTGCATTTAATTCTTTGCTTTAAATGGTTACATATATTTTTTAAGTATTTTTAAAGGAAGCTCTTGTCCAAATTATATTATTTATCATGTGAGAATAGAGTTTTAGTGGGTTTAAACAAAGGAATTTATAATTTTCTTATTTATATATATATTTTAAAACTTAAGTAAACTATTGCTTCCTAAATATTTAGCTTAGTAACCCCTGAAATATTTATATTCCATCTTATACTTTGCTTTTTTTTATGAATAAAATTCCAAAGCCTACTTTTTGGGGCGAATGGCATTCTTGGCTCTCATAAAGCCCAAAAAGAATGTCCCCGTGAAAGACATAGGATATTTAAATATCCTGGAAGAGATATCAAAGTGATGTGTGTGCGAAGGAGGAGGGTTGAACGTGGGGCGTCCGTTGATGGGTTGTCCTCGGATATCCTGGCGATGGATGTTGTCTAGACCTAAAAACAATGAATGCCGAATATCTGTTCTTGATTTGTTTGGAATACTCTCGCTCACATATTTATTTAAATATTTTTCAAGGAGACTCGAATTAATTTACACCCAACGAACACACACACAGGCACACGCATGCCATCAAGTGACAATTAAAAGGCAAAAAAGCCACGCACACACACATGTAAACCAGAAAGGATGTGGCACACACACACCGAGAGAGATAAAGAGAGAGAGAGAGAGAGAGAGCCAAAGGATGGCTGGATGAAAAACAAAAGGTTAAATTCGCTTTCAAATGGTCAGAATCTTTTAATGAGTGTGGGTCTAAGTCCTTAGTCCTCTATCCTGTAGCCCGTAGCCTGTAGCCTGTATCCTGCATCCTGATGATGGCGGACAGGCAGGCGCACTGAGTGGGTGACCAACACAAAGGCAGCGACTTCTCTGTGCGTCTGTGAGTGTGTCCGCAAAAGGGTTAATGCTGCCGGCAAGCAAACACCACCGGCCATGGCCATCCTTGGCGGACAAGCGGACACAATGCACGGACATACACGGACACGGGGGAGATATCACAGGGATATGCTCGTATATAAGCAGGACATACACAGGACATAGAGATGTGTGTGGGCACATGCACGGACACAGGGGATATACGAGACTTAAGGACCAAGGACCAAATCCACCCGCTGCCGCCATTGTCGCTTGCTCGCTCGCTCTCTCTTCGCTTTCCCAAATGGCTTTCAAGATGTCCGTTCTGGCCCTCGGATTACCAATAATTAGAGCGCGACTTAACCCCTCCGGCATGTACGCATCTCATTTGGGGGCTTACAAGGCAATTGTTCCGATTAGGCCGGCACTATCCCTTAATCAAGTAATGGAGTTACTCGGAAAACGTATTTCGTTAGTTCCTTCCCAGATTAATTAGCAGCTTTGGCCGTTTCAGGTGTATTATTTGGATTTCAAAGTATTAAGAGCTTTTTAGGTCTGGAATTAACAAATATAAGGTAATTGACGTGTTTTTTTGAAGTATAATTAAATATATATTACTTAAAACATTATTCAACTTTTAATCGTAAGAGTTTTCATTTGCTTAGTAATTTATTGAATTGTATATAAAAATGCCAAAAATATTGCTACAAGTTAACAAGTTGCATTTTATAAATAAAGAAATAATATATAAAATATAGATGTGATTATTCTGATTTATATAATGTAACTTCTTAGCTTGTAGCAATATTTTTGATAGTTTTATATAAAATTATATAAATACTTAAATAATATTCAAAATAATCACATCTATTTTTGACATTACTTTTGACATTTTTCACCAGAGTGTATATATTTTTTTTATATTTATATAAAATTCAGAATACATTTTTAAATATTTATATAAAATTTCGAATAATTCACATCTATTCTTTATAAGAGGACTCATTTATAAAATTCAACTTGTTAACTTTTAGCAATTCTTTTGACATTTTAATTATAATATCTTCTTAAAATTGAATTTGAAATTTTAATTCTATAGTTTTCAATGGCTAATTTTAATGTTATTCGAGAGGGAAATTAATCTTTAATATAAATATTTTGTATTATTATAATTATTATTATTATAAAGAAATTACCCGCAGCTATAAAGTGCGGTCAATTTTTGGATTTGTATTATTTATATTTTTTATTTCTAAATTAATTGTTTTTTTTTTTGTTTCTTTAAAATTTGTAAGCTGTTTGGAAGTTCTGAAAAATATTTGTTAAAAAAAGTATACCACTTAAGATTTTTAAGGAAGTAAAATAAAAGTAACATTGCACATTCAACTAAAAAACTTTCTGATTTCAAGCTTTGTGAATACTAATATTTATTAAACAAAAAAAGACATATTTCTAATTAGTCTCAATATCAGCACTAAGCTGAAAAATATATACATTAAAATGAATGAACAAATTTAAAGCAGCGCACTAATTTTGAAACTAATTAAACAACTTGTAATTATGTAAAATAGTAAACAAATAATTTATGTTGTATATAATAAGTTTGTTCTTGAAGAAAACCTTGATTTGCCTTTATTTCTGTCTATATGTTTAGTTTTATTATATTAAAATGTAAGTAATTTTGTTCCTTTCTCATTCAAAGATCAACTTGCGAGTTCAGGCTCTCTGCTTTTATTATTTAGGCAATAAAATAATATTTTTAGGCCAAAATACCTTATTTTTGATAGTTTTCAAATACAACTGTGAGTGCTTTATGATTATTGTGCTTGAATAAATTCGAGGCTGGCATTTGGAGCGGAGTCGCAGTTGTGTCCGGGGTTGATGGCCAAACTTTATAATGAGAGCAGGGAACACACGCGTGCCTCAAAATATTTACACACAACGGGCCAAGGAATCGCCAAAGGACCAAGGAGAGGGCTGAGGGTGGCTCTGTGTGTGTGTGTGTGTGTGTGTGTTTGGGTGTATGTACCAGGGGGTTGTGCGTTGTGTAGGCTGGCCGCTGGTCGGCTGTCCGGTCATCCAGGATGTTGGCCTTTGGTAATTTGTTGAGCTTCAGCTTTGCATTCAGGACATTTGATGCCTGCCAGCCAGCCTGCCGGTTCCTTACGGTTTTGCAACCCCTTTATTTCCCGGTGGAAACTTTCGATGGAAACTTGTTTCTCCCCGAGTCCGAGTCCTGTCATGGCGATTGTTCCCCGAAACGCAGCGCAGCACTCGGCGTGTTCAGCTGCGAATCGCGAAAGGACTCCGACTCCGACTAGGACTCTGGCAAAAACTGGGAGGCACGCACGCAGAGATTAAAGGTTACCACTCGCGACCTTGCCCAAAAAATACAAGCAACAAAAAATATGGAAATATGGAAATGTTTCGTGGAGGAAAAGCCGGGAAGCAGCTTGTGGCATGTACGTGCTCGGTGCCCCGAAAACGCGCCGTAAATCATTATGAGCTGCATAAATGCCTACAAAATGTTTCAATGTTTTCGATTATAGGCCGCCGCATCCGATAAATATTTCGATAACACGCTCAGAGCTGCTCGTGAACTTTGCTCCGCGATTCGCGATTCGCAGAAGATACAAGGACACTCTGGCGAAATGTTTACACATTATTTTGGGCATAGTATTAACGTGGAGATTATTTAAATTAAATATTAAATATTAAGTTGTACTTTATACGAGGGTTTTTAATGAGGAAATTGCGGACTTTTCTTTTGTTTTGTTGTAGTTTTGATTTATTATTTTAGAACAACATTTTTTTGTTTGTAAGCCTTTTTTTTTATAAATAAACTGTAATTATTAGAATATATAAAATAAAATAACCAGCCAAATATAATTATAAATTATTTCTCTTATATGAGTTTAAATTGATTATTTAAATATCTTTCTCTCCCTTAAATTAACTTGAAGATTAATAAACTATTAAGTAACTTTGTTAAAAAAAGGTGTCAAAGTAATACTATTTTATATTTAAAATAATTGAAATTACTTCCACAAATCTTTGTATGCTTTGAGGCATATTTTTAAGAGATATCAAATCTCATTTTCACTCTAAGTACTTCCCAAATATTTTATTAACATGATACAACATGATAAGTGTTTGCAGAAAATCATTGCATAATTTTCGGCATACTTCACAGAGTTTTTAAATCTAATTAACGCTCTAAGTAGTTTCCAAAAGCCGAAAAATATTTTTAAATTAAAAGAATGTTAAATTAAAAGAATGTAAAAATACCAAGGCGAGTGCAGAAAGGCCTTGCATACATTTAAGGATATTTTTTAAGGTTTTCAAACTGTTTGCGTTGCCTCTAATTGATTCTTAAAGCAGCTGCTTCACTCAATATTACCACTTTCGCTTCAACTACTTAGCAAGTGAGTTTCTTCTCTATTTTTTGTGAAGATTTTGCCAGCAAAATTTCCAATTTTCACTTTGTACTCTGCAAGTATGAGTCTCGTCTGGATGTGCAAGTGGCATGTGGCATGTGTGTGTGTGTGGGGGCAGGGGCAGGGGGCAGGGACAGACCTAGTCAAATAAAACACTTTCTAAAATTTGACTTGGGCAGAAACCGCATTCATTACTCTTAGCCAGGAGCAGCAGCCCAGCAGCCCAGTAGCCCAGCAGGCCCGCAGCTAGGAATTTGCCGTTTTTAATCTCATTTCGAAAGTCCCTGCCACACACCCGACACACTCACACACACTCGACACACACACACACAGGCTAGAGTGTGTAAATATGAGCATTGGTCCAATCCGAAAGTTGGCGATGGAAAAATAAGTTCTTGCAAAAGGGGGCGAGATTGAAAATGATGGTCCGACAGATTTTGGAAATTACCAAAAGCCAACCAGCCAGCCCGCCGGCGGGCAAGTTTCAGGATTGCCTCGAGGCCAAGGGAACAGGACATCTCTACATCCGCATCCGGATCCGCTTTGGGCAGGGACAAAGTGCTGCGGAGTTGTCCTTTTTCTGGCCAGATTTAAGCTTAAGTTTCTTTTCAATGCTTCTTGTGAGCTTTTCTTGAGATCCTTTTCAGTTTTTAGAAAATAATAAATTTGCTTTTCTTTTTTATAAGTTATAAAATATGTTATCAAAGGAAACTCAATATATTCTTAATATTTAAATACAATATATAATGTTAAGGTCTTCTTTATTATCTTTAGAAAATAAAAAAATATCAATCAAATCTCTAAAAAATCTTTTAACTATCATCTTAATCTTATAGTTCAAAATTCTTACTCCCGCTTTTGTAAATTATTTTTCTGACAAGACTTGATCCTTTTTTGATACTTTTTTCGCTGGCCCTTCACTGGGAAATTGGCCGAAGACAGCACTGGCGGAGACTGGCAACCGCAGGACCTGAGCCTTGAGCTGGGTAAATATTTGTGGTTACCGAAAGGATACTCTTGGCTATGCGTAAATTCAAAAAGGCAAATTGGCAACTTCTGAGCTCTCTCTCCGCATGTGTGTGTGTGGGTGTGTGGTTTTGTGTGTGCGTGTGAGTGTGAAGATACAATATCCTTTGGCACTGCCATTGCGTGAGGAATACAAACAAACACACACTAACCGAGGGAGGAGACACATGTGTGTGTGCTTGGGCTTTGCCCTTTGGGCAGCCCCAAAAAAGCAGATTGAAATGGCTTTTCCCCCCTGATTTCATTAGGACGGTGACCAAATAAAATTTATTAATCCTTGGGCTAATAAATAGTGCGACATTAGCGCACAAAGGACCTTCGCAGGGGTTGCTTTTCCATGGGGGCAAAAGAGGCTGTTTTTCTGCCCATTTTTTCGGGGTTTTTATCCTCTGCCATGCAGCATCCTCATCTCATTAAAGGGTTCACGGGGATCACAGGGATCACTGGGAGCAATTAACTGTTCTCGGAAGCTGTGCCACAGATCACTCTCGAAATGAGCCAGAAAACGGGTTATTCTGCCAGCCAGGATTCGGGGGGTTTTTGCCCGTGTTTTGTGTGAAATAATTGTTGACCTTTGGTCCTGCAATTTAGGGAGATTTCACTCGGCACTCAGCATCCCTTCGGGGGGTGTCGGAATTTAATTAGTCCTCGCTGGCACTCACCTGAGAGAATGCAAATCGCAGCTCAACTCTTTTGTTTCCATAAAAATTTCAACATGTGTCCCCGAACAGAGTCCTTGGGGTACATCGCCAGGGCCATAGGCACACGCCCCATCTAAATTCTCACTAATCACGCAATTAGAGTTTAATTAAACACAAAACTGTGTGTGTTTTCCCGCCCCGAAATTCGTAAAGGACTATTTAAGCGCAACACTTTCTTTTTTATTCCCCGCTTTATTTTGCATATTTTGTTTTAATTTCCAAGCCTATCTATCTCCGGCGCCTGGGTCCTGTTCCTGTAATTGTGCAACAAAGTTCAGTCCAGCTCACAGAATCTACGGGTTTTTTTTTCCAACACTGAACGGAAATAGGCAAGAAGTTCTCTAAGAAAATGTTTTTTAATAATGTAAATAAATTGTGAGGTTACTTTGAAAGTGAAACGAATATAATTTAGTTTATTTTCTTAACTTATTAATACATTTCTTATTTTTTTAGGTATGTCAACAATTAAGTACTGACGATGCCAGAAACAGCCAGATTTTTAGGCGAAATAGAAGGAAGCACCTTCTTTTAAAAATAAAAAATATTTATCAAGGCATTAGACATTTTTGATTTTAAGAAAGTTAGTAATATAAATCTCCTGAATTTAAAAAAAATAACCTTGATCCATTTTCACAAGATATTCTTCGACTTAAAAAGCTGTCTTATTGTTGCTCTTAATTTATATTAATTTCCATTAAAACAAAGCCTATTATTGCAGTGCACAGGTGTGTGTTAGCCAGGTGTGTGTGTGAGCCAGGTGGACAAATGGATTTTCCAAATAAGCAAAGGCACAAAAAAAAGGGGAAAAAATAAAGAAAATGAAGAGGAGTGAGCTGGGAAAATGAGAGGACAACAAAGGCAAAGCCAACTCGGGATTGCATTCGCATTCGCGTTTTTGTTTAAAAGAGAGCTACCAAGAACAACAAAAACACCGCTGAAGGGGTGGGGACGGGAAGGGTGAAGGGGGAGGAAAAGATGGGCAAAAACCAAGTGAGCGGGGAGCGGCGAGGGGGGCGGAAAATAATGCAAACAACCCAGTGAAAAGTTAGAGAAGTCATTGAATGTCAGCCATGCAAGAAGCGAGAAGAGACGAGTGAAGGGAGGTGTGGAGGTGCGGGGGCAGGTGGAAAAGTTGCACTCTCCACTGGCCAGGTTTTCCATTGGCCCCCCCTCTCCCCCTTGCACACACACACACATACTCGTTTCGCCGGCTTAATGATTCTTTTATTCATTATTTCTCCTTTCTTACACTCGGCACTGTCTCACACCCTTAGATTTTTTCCAACACGGCAAGAAAAATTGGGGCTAATTGGGAGAATCTCAAAAAAAAATAAGTACAAGTTTTTTGTTTTCCTTAAATCAGTTCTACATTATTGGTTTTGTTTTTAATGTATTTATATCTATGTATTTATATTTAAATTTATTTATTTAGTTATTATTACATTGTCTTGGATTTGTAATTGTTATTGTTATTTTTCTCTATAATTTTCTTTTTCGAAATAATAACCATAAATACCTAAATTAATTCTTAATTGACAAAATAAAAGCCAAACTAATTTTTTAAAGTGGTAAATATTGTTCGAGAACCAGTAACCAATGCAAAATCCACATAAATACAGTCTCCAATTAATATTACAATTTATTTACATATTTTTTTGAGCACTTGGAATGTTTATTAAACCATTTTGAAATGAAATAAATTAATATTAAACACATAAACTACTTATAATAAGCTTAGTTAGTGGGAATCCTTAAGCATAATAATCCTAATAAATTACTTATAGTTACTTTGTTAGTGGGAATCCTGAATAAATGCATGAGGAGGCTCTTGACACTTCCCGGACTTCGTTCTGTTCTAAAAAAATAAGTTTAAGTGCTAAAAAAAAAAAATTACAAATTTACCATAAAATAATTTCAAAATTCAAAAATTTAACTTATTTATTTTCTGCCCAATAGCTAAAGTCCTGCATCCTTTTCTTCGCAGTGCCTGCGTGCGTGTCTGTGTGTGGACAGTGGCGCAAAGTTAGCCAGCGCTGGCGGCAACGGCGGCGGTGAAATGTCCGGGGGGTGCATCCCATGGGCGGCTGGGGCCAGGACTCCCCACAGGACAGCCCCCAGCCCTGCGCCGTGCACCCCTCCCCTGCCGGCGGAGCTGCGCTTTGGGGCTCTTATTAACGAACCAGCGAGTGCGCGAGCGAGCGTGCCTTGTGTCCTGTGTCCTGCCGTGTGTCCACACACTCGCACGGGCCACTATGTGTGTGCTTTGTGAGTGAGTGTGTGTGTGTAAAGACAATGTGCACTTGCACTCCACACACGCACACACTGGCGCAGACACCGCACGAAATTCGCTCGCACCAAAAAGGATGCATTGAAAGGACCTCGACCATCCGCTCTGGCGCTCTTTCCCGCTCCTCTCTCTCCCGCTCCCCTTGCGACACCACAAAGGTTCATGGACAGTATGAGAGTCCTTAGCCGGCACAAAAGAAAGGCTTAAGTTTCCATTTGGTCTCTAGAGCATATCCAGCGACCAGGACACTCGCTCACATGCACATGCACGGATGCGATGGTACATAATGTGCCCATGTGCCGGTCCTGGGTGGGTGTCCTGCCAGGATGCGGAAGGCGGAAGGCGGATGGCTGCGGAATGCGGAATGCGGGATGAAGCCGCTTCCCATTGCCCAGTATAGGAAGGAGCCGCAGTCAGCGACTCTCCACATCCACATCCACATCCACAGTCAGACTCAGACTCAGCCTCAGAGACTCAGATTCGGATTCAGTTTCGGTTTTCGTTCTCGTTTTCGGTTGCCGTTTTCCTTGTGGCGGCAATGCGCGTGCATCCTTTACGGTTTGTCCCCAATACCCTTACATTTTGGCCATATTAGTTGCCACAAATCGGTTAAAAACACATTCTATTTGAAGAAAGTTATGAAGATAATAAAAGAGATTTTTAATAAACATAGTTTTTGATTAAATTAAATGTGAAAGTTTGGAAAAAAAGCTACACAGTGAACCTTTTTAAGGAAAATGGATTTAAAATAAGAAAATACATACTCAAATTGAGAATAGTACGTATTTGAGAATGCATTGTGCTCTTCTTAAATATATAATTAGCTTATGTGTTTATTATTAGTTTATTTAATTTCAAAATTGTTTTAAAAAACTTTCCAAATTCGCAAAAAATATGTAAATAAATTGCAATATTAATTGGACACTGTATTTGTCTGGATTTTGCTTTGCTTCCTGATGCTCGAACAATATTTACCACCTTAAAAAATTAGTTCGGCTTTGATTTTGCCAATAAAGAATTGATTTAGGTATTTAAGCTTATAATTTCGAATTTAAAATAAAGTAACATTAAAAAAAGTATTTAATTATTAATAAGAAATAAGAAAATGATTAAACATGCCATTGCAGGATACTCTGTCGTATCTGCCTTCAATTTAGACCGGCGAATATGAATGTGCTCTTCCTTTCGGAGCCATAGACATTTGTTCTTTGACTTTCCTATGCTTTCCGGGGTTAGACACTCACTCACAGGACTCACAGGACTCACACCCACCAATTTTTGGCCTGACCAAAGCCAGAGTCAGAGCCAGTGCTCTGCAGGATTCGCGTCTGTGCGCGAAGTTTGTGGTATCCATTCCATTGGCATTGGGGAAGCCAGAGACAGGGACAGGGAGAGCGGGCGGCATTTTATTGTTTTGTTATAAAAACATAAAACAAGAAGGAAAGCTGACAAAAAAATATATTTAAATGATAAAAAAGGGAAGAAAGTTGTGGATCTGGCGAAGATCTCTTTCGAGGAACTCTCTGGGTCGCCGCCATGTTTGCTTAACGGTGCCCACACCCAGAGTCCTCAAGCCTCGGTCCCCGGGTCCTTTTTCCTTGGCAGTCCTTTTGCCGTTACACGGACGAACTTCCGGTGGGTGGTTTGGCAAGGCCTTGCTGTGGGCTGTGGGCTGTGGCAGCCATTCCACGGCCATGGCTTTCAATTAAAACATCACCCGGGCGGTCGGGCGACCCCTTTGAAATTATTCAAGTGGTCAGATGGTGTTGTTCATTATTTCTGTAGTTGTTCTTGTAATTGTGCACACTCGAACGGGGTTGAAATGCACACAAACACACACGCCACACACATATATATACGCATATCCTGGCAGACTCTCCTCCGGTTACCCGGTTGCAGGGGACAGATACTGGCTACATCCGCCGCTCACATTGGTAGCAGTCGCACTCGCTTCAATTCGAACATAATAAATTAATTTATCATCGGAAAAGAATCTCTGCCAGCTAACTGTAAAAGTTTCACCCCTTACAAGGAGGCGATGTGTGTGTGTGTGTGTGTGGCTGCCAACCGTTATATATCACACACACACAGAGAGGCGGCAGGCGCGCACACACTTGAATTGGTCGCCTACACATCCTTCCCAGATCCTGCCTCCTTTCCGCCCTGCTACCGCCTAGAAATTAAAGCCACAGACCGAATCGCAGTCCTTGTATTCGCACGAGGAGAGAGAAGTAAGGACCAAAGGACCAAAGGACGAGTGCCCCATGCAAATGGAGAATGAATAATGCTCGCCAAGTGGGGTCCACATACATTCGGCAGCGCCATGTTATTAATTGCCCACCTTCAGGCCGCGGCACGCCGCTCATCCCAAATCCCGCCCAGAAAGCACTCCAACTGGAACCATTTCAACTCAAACATATATCTATATTATTGTATTATTATTTAATATTTTATTATTGTTAACGTTACTATTAATCGTCACAAAGATTGATATAGGAATCTTTTAGAGTTGAAGGTGCCATCGTCACTTATCTCACCTCGTTAAGATAAAATAAAACCCAAAATCGAGACAGGCGAAACTTTTTTTGTTCAAGTGTATTTTTGTATTCCAAATTATAAATACAATCCAAAATTATTTAAAGGCCCAGCTCCTCGGGGAACTAGGAATTACGCCTGGTGGCCACTCTTCGATCCTTGGAAGGTTGCTGGGTCCTACAGCGGATTTTGATATATCACTTTTAGTCACTCACTCATCCCTTACATCGCTCAGGCGAATTTGGATGTTCGTTTCTCTTTGTAGCGTCTAGTTCCTTTTCTTTTATCGTAGATCTCCATATATACTTCTTCCGTATATCCGCCCAGCTTTTAGCCGTATTTTTGCGATTTCTCTTTATTATTTTCGTGGGTCATTTTTTTTTTTATGGGAATAATTAGTTAAAGGATTTAATATTTTGTAGTAATATTTACCTTGTATTTATGGCGTCTGTAATTTGCGTAAACAAAGTGGGCATTAGCTTATTTTATTTATAATGTCAGTTGCTCTGTATTTCGTGGGTCATCTTTTTTTTTATGGGAATAATTAGTTAAAGGTATTCATATTTCTTAGTAATATTTACCTTGTATTGATTCTCAATGGCGTCTGTTATTTGCGTAAACACAGTGGGCATTAGCTTATTTCATTTATAATGTCAGTTGCTCTGTATTTCGTGGGTCATCTTTTTTTTTATGGGAATAATTAGTTAAAGGTATTCATATTTCTTAGTAATAGTTACCTTGTATTGATTCTC